>JAQFZC010000018.1:0-131220 GCA_034695205.1 Dicyrtoma fusca
AGGTGTTACCTTAAGTGTGGTACCGCCGATTAAGAACAATTTGTAAACTTGTAACGGCCGATAATTTTACGGCCGATTTTTTGATAATTTTGTAAGCGTGTAACGGCCGATTTCTACGGCCGATTTTTTGATGTCCATATTACGGATAGGGGATAGGGCTGTGGTTCACAATTAGTGGAGTCGAGTCTGTAATTCTGTCAGTCTTACAAACACTGTTGTAAATGTAAAATAAACTTGATGCTCAGTGATGATTGTAGTGAGTTGCTGGGATGCTCTTTGTCCTTGGTCTTGTCTGGACTGGACATGGAGTAGCATAATTAATTAATTAATTAATTAATTAATGTCTATTAATCAATTAAAAAAGAGCAGCTCGCAAGGATACAGAAGTAGGTTCAAGGAGGTCTGGAGGGCCATTTTCGCGGTTGGGACGCCAATGCAATGCTTGGCTGTTTATTATTGAAAAACCCAGAAACCACAAGCAGACAGAGAAGGAAGGAGGCTCACATTTGCTACTGCTTTTAGTATAGAGACTCACTGACGGCAGGGAAAGTGGGAAACTCCAAGATTATTCGTTCAGGTGCTCAGAGCATAATAACTCAATCCCAAGGCACGCACAATCAAAAAATCTAAATCTGAAGTTCTGTGTGTGTGTCCTTCGCTGCGGCTTCAGTTCAATTCAATCTTGAAATTAAATTCCTTCATCAAGCCTTCTCTCCACTTTGCCTTCATTTCCTATATATCTTTATTTATTTCAGAAATTAAAACAGAGTCCGTGCTGAATTTATTCACAAAATTGTATCATTCAACAATCAGCATTAGTAGCAAGCGTACTATTCTTTCCCGTCCCGTCAACTATCGAGGTACTTACTTTTACAACTTAAGACAACTATTCATTGAATTCATAGGCAGTTTAGAAGTGATTATTGCCAAAAGTTTGTAGATTATACGATAATTTTCAATATTGTGTGTATTTATTACTGTTAATTCGTATTTACTTCGTCTGCTAAAGATCTTCCATTTTTTTTAGTTGTATTGATCTTTGGAAATTAAATTTGTTTATTTGGAGAACACTATATTTTGGTTGGGTATTTGTTTGTTCGTTTGTTGTGTCTGTGTGTGTATGCATTTTACCTAACTTACGCACACGAGATCGCGAGGGAGTTTGTTCCATTGGGTTGCGGACTTGCGGAGCTACAGTGTACACCTATTACCTATCACCTATTGAGCCTGTTCGTGTGTTAATTCGTTGATTGTGTCTTAGTTGTTGTATATTGCTAGTGCATACGGGATTATTTGATTTAATTACTGATTGTTCTCATCAGACTGATTCTTCAGTTCCAGATTCAGAGTCAGAGTTAACTGACTGAGAGTCGAAATTAGATAAAAGACGAGGACGTGATTGAGCTGTTAACAAGAAACAATCGGTAAGGTTATTACCCATAAATTAAGTTTGTATTCGTATGTAATTTTTGCACGTTGAAAATATCTTCCCAATCTTATTATTACCTACATTTAACTGCTGTATAATTGGCCGCTGACAAAAGGCAATAAATTGTGATTTCACAATACATTTAAACTTTAGTGTTGAATGTTTACACAATATTGTATTTGTCTATTTGCCGTTTGCTTTTGATGTGAATATATAGTATTTATTACGAATAGATTTGGTAACGTTAAATAGGGAGTTTGAAAAAAAATTATGGATTATTTAACTACTGTGTTTGACGTGGATTATGTATATATTTTAAATTAGGGCGTAATCAAGATGGCAAATGTGCGGGACAGTGACACTTCACTATGGCTTCATAATAAATTGGGTTCCAGCGATTCTTGGACAACAGGTTCCATAAGTTCACAGTTGAATAACGAAGTTCTTCGAAATATAAAAGAATGTTTTATAGATCTCCAAGGTCCAGTAAAAGTGAAGCTTTTACTGTCATTCTTTCACATCCCCAAACGGAATATGGATGATGTAAGTTCGCTCAAAAAATTGTTTTTAAGTATTGGTTGATGGTCAAACTAGCATGTACGAATAATTTTATTTTAACTGAGCTGTCGGGGTTGTTTGGTGAATTTTAGTGGCGGATTGAAATTGAGGATATTCTGGAAGTAGCTCAAGCTGACAGTGAACAGTGGGTTGCAATGCTTGCTGAAATTATGAAATCTTACCCTTCGACTTCATGTCTTAATTTGGAAATCACAGAACCCGAAGAGAATAGAAGAATATTTTTAGATCTTGTGGAAGAGGTGTCTAAAGAATGTGAGTCACATTATGGATTACTTTTCCTTCATGTAGACCTGTAGGTCTCAGAAAATAAAAATAATTTCAATTATTTATCCTTGTTATTGTTGTATCCTTTCAGTAAAGCGTGGAAAAGAAGTAAATTTATTACCAATGGAGTGTCATTACGTTAACAAGAACGTTCTCACATCGATTGTGGGACCACAGGTTTGTTACTGTAAATTTATCCGATTGCGCAATTATCAAACTGGTTCGATCTGGTCCTAGCTCGAGACCATATCATCTTAGCGAGCCAACCAGATTATGTTCATATTATCAGGACCAGACAGTTTTGAAAATCGAACATTAGGTTTTTCGGAGCATTATATTAAACATTTCATTCCCTACTGTTGATGGTTTTTTAGAAATCGCCTCCGAAACATTTTAAAGTGAAAAAAACTTCAAAGTCGGGGAACTTAAGATATGAGTTGCTCTGTAAAGCTACGGATGCTGCCAAAACTAGTGCAAAGAAAGTACCTGCACCAACAATACCTCTTCGAACTAGAGGCATGCCTCGTAAAATGACAGACACCAGTAAGTAGACTGTATAAAAATAAAAACGCTTTGTATCATTAAATATAGAAGATGTCGCTATGTGGGAACACACGTATAAAACTCGCTTTTTTACTTCCAAATAGCTCCACTGAAAGGTCTTCCAAGTCAGGCACCTACAATGAGAGCCGTGATAACTCCAGGAGCAGCCTCACGGACATTGTCTAGGACTCCTGCTGGCAAAAAGGAAGGTGGAGTGAAATTATTAGAAATCACAGAGCAACCTGTAGGTTATGCTCTAGCAAAACGAAGAAAGAAGATGCAAGGTTTGTCAAGAAAAATGCTAATGATACATATTTTTGTATTTTTTGTTGAATCACTTGTAAGTTTTCTGTGCCAGTATCGGTAATCTGATATTTTTAAAATGAACTTTGAATTCTTAGAAATGGAAGAATCGAAGAAGTCTGTATCTCAAGAAGAGGTCCCAAGTCAAGTTAACGAGACTCCAGATTATGCTGCGGGATTGTCAGCACCAGGGCGAGCACCATCACCACCACCTCCACCAACTCCGTTACTTCCTCCACCAACTCCATCCCCGTATACGCCACCTACCCCACAAGCAATTCCTGCGCCAGCTACTCCCATCACCGCTCCTTTTAATAGATCTAGTTCCATTCCAGATGGTCCGCCACCCACGCCGAGTCCTCAAGTTCCTGTCAAAGTTGAACCTACACCGATCACTTCCACAAATTACCTTCCGGTATCTGTTACGCCCACTGCCAATGTTACGCGCAAAGTAAGTCTTATGTTTGCAGTTTTTCTCGTATGTCTACATCTACAAGCCATTTTAGTAAATATTTGCCCAAGTTAAATATCACTTATTAAACTAAATTGTAAATTCCACATAGGCTGCTGCAGTACCTCATCAAACAATGACCAAAACGGTGATTCTCCAAGTGCCCACTAACCCGACTCAGCAGGTTGTAACACTTTCGGTAAGTGTTGAGCATGAAATAATAGCAAGCTTTAGCTTAGCATTGTATGCCCATACATGTTTTAAATTTGTATTTCATTATGTGATATTGCAGAAGGAACTTATGGAAAAAGCACAAGAAATATTCCGGACAGCTAACAAAGCCACTAGGCCGGAGAAAGAGCATATTTTAAAATTTATGGCTGGTACTCGAGGTAAGTTCGCATCTTGTATTTTAATCTGCTTACATTCTCAATGCTGATTATCGTCGCTTAAGAAGCAAAATGATGCATATCCGATTACGGCTACAAGCAAAGTGATGCATGTCCAGAAATTCTTAAAATCAAAATGATGCATTTCTATGCGCTTTCGGTGGATGTGGATCACTTTGCTTCTTAAGCGACGAAATGATTGTTTTATATTGATCAAGTATATCTAGTGAAAGCATTTGTAAGTAATGTGATTTCCTACTTCCTAATTTTAAAATTCTAATTTGCAGAAAACCCTTGTCCAGAGTTAGGAAGTATTGTGACAATAAAATTAAGTGAGCATGAAGAGCAAGTAAGACAAAATGACGGGAATATTGTCTCTATGTCTGTGGAAACCCATTTCCAAATGAACTACAACACAGGAGAGTGGAAAGTCATTCAAAAACCGCCAAAGATTGACAGTTCAATTGTGCATCACGTCCAAAAGTATTAGAAGTTAAAACGTAAACAATAAGTGTTGATAATTTTCCAAACTTTAAGAAGTTTATTAGATAAAGCTCAACCCCGCCATCTTTTTACAACTCAGAATACGGATTGCTTTTAACTAGGAATTGGATTTGCTAGTTTTTGAAATTTAAAAACAATAATTTATTATAATTATTATAATAAATAATTGTTTTTTACTTATTTGCTGTATAATTTATATTAGTAGCGTAGGACCTACGCTCGAAATCTCGAGATACATAGTTCTCATTATATTTAACAATCACTACTATTTTAGAATATACTTGTACATATTAACTACCTATATAGTTAAACATATTAATTTCTAGTTTTCGCAAATTGTATTTTTTATCATTAGATTAAACAAATAATAATTTCTTTGATCAACCGCCTTTAGAAATCTACCTTCCTACCTAAATACTGTCATACAAATGGACAGTTTTAACTATTAAAAGTCTGTCAGTGGCAGTGCAGCATTATGATAGTATGACAAAGATTATAATTTTTATTTAAATTATTTTTATCCCACTCTCTTTCTACAACGTTGTGGTCTTACTATACATTTAGGGAATAATTCGTGATTGTACATTTTGTAACGTAAAAGTTGAATCAGTTATAGTTATATCGACTTCATAATAGCATGTGTACGATTTGTGTTTCTCCGGAGTAGTAAGAATTATTGTTATGTTAATGCAATATATGGTTGCATTCCATTCTCGAATGTAGTGAAAGATGAATAAATCGTATTTTTTACTTAAAACAATAGTATAAATCAAGTATGTATCACAATGCTCTTGCATCTTATGGTTCTGATTATTCAGTGCGAAGACTGCCATTACTGATATTATAATAATTATAATAATCCGCATTACTACAATTACTTAGCTACCTACTAGTGTTAAAACGACAATTGAAATTAGAAACGGAAGCATAATGTCAATCACACTTATTCGTCGTGTAAAGTATAATTTAATCCAATCTTATGCTCTATCCTTACAATTTGTGATAGGATTAATTTTATTTTCTCGAGTAACTTTGTTTTGTTACACAGTTAAGTAACGGAAGACTAGCGGATGCTAATTATGCATATTACAGTTAAACATCTAGTCAATTATTAAGAACGTATCTAAATGCGTATTGTGCAATGTCCTTATTTTGAATGTGATTGTGAAGCCTTATTAAATTTTAAACTGACATGAACAATGGTTCAATTCAGTCTTGGCAAGTAGATTATGTAGCTCAGCAGACAAATAAAGATTGGGGGTAAGTAGAGTGAAATAATTATCTACTTCAGATCGAAGTAAGTGTTATTTTATAATAGTACTTTTCCTTTCTGCATACCAGTAGTACATACCTGTGTGCTTGTAATAAAAATAAAAGAGACGAGTGCCGTAGGCTACATATACGCACTGTACTGCTGTTATATTACACTGAAAAAAAGGTTGAAACTTAGAAGGGCTTTGCAAACATTACGTCTTACAATGTCTAATTAGAAAAACATGCAAAATAAGCCGTTTCAATAACGCAAAGCAGAAGTGCATTCTTGTAATATCGTTTCTAAAATAGCCGAGAGAAAGTAAGATAAATATTTCTAGAAATTGGTAACGATGCCAGTAATACTTTTTCACCAACTCGAAAAAAATAATATACTTAACATAATATGCTCTGTCAAAAAGTGTATTACCCACCAAATACATATTATAATTACAATTACCTACTATATAATATTTTCAAAAGAAGGCCAATCATACTAAATACTGTGCTTTTTTAAATAGCAAAACGTAATTTTAACAACTCAAAAAGATCCAAACATCCTTTTGTTTGGTATACATTTTCATTTTCACAAAGTGCAACAAGTTAGTTGCACTATTCAGAAAGTAGTCTGTATACATAATTGGTCATATTCCAAAAAGTGTTGAATGAGATATTATATTTGAAGATTAGCTGCTACAAAAGTTGCCTAGAAAAACGAAAGCAGAAAATTTACATGACTAAATACCTAGTTTTAATGCTGCGTAATATTTGAAAGGTTTCACACTACTAATCGTAAGCTAGTACAAATTATATTATATTGGGTTAAAAAAATCGAAAATATCTTTTCTGATTCTCAACCTACATTGTTTTCTTAGAGATTAAAAGCTTCAATGTCAATGTTATTGTTTTGGTTGGGCTAACCTGAGAAAAAATATAAAGTTTGTAAAATGTTCTTCTAAACAGTAATTGTACATACAGTAAAGTCCATCGGACGAGAGGGAATACGTATTATATGTACAGTAGACGAAAAACCCACTTCTACCAGAACTAATGATGGCCCACTAAAAGCTCCCAAAGCAAAAGTACCTACTTAAGCGTTCGTTTCATCTGGCTGACTTGGCTGAAAACACATCTCTACATACCACACTTGAGTTGCGTATGTATACTAGTGTGCACGCAATAATGAGTCACGTCTAATTGTTAGGATCTGATGCTCTGCTTTTTTTCTTGGCGATTTTACAAAACCTACTAAATTATCATCTTTAAACGGTCCTCTCAGCTTTTCTGAGTCAATCTAAGAACTGTGTGTATGTGTCAGTTAATTTTATTTTTTGATCACGATAGTATTTACGGCGAAGCTGAAGGGAGAAAGGATGAAATTCTTGTAATTTACGGTGTACGTGATCATCAGCGTCAAGTTGCAAATTGTTATGTACAGGTAAATACAGTTTAAGCTAAACCTTATTAAATTCGGTACTCCATATAAGTATCACTAATAAAAGTACCTGCCAACCTATACTTGGTTGCCTACACACCTGTGCGTGCTAAAAGCAGTTGAAGTTTGCAATCCTGTGTAAAACTTCTTCATCTTCTATTAGTATTCTAGGTATACACGTTAGGTATGCTGCGCTTGCAACTTCTTATTTCCTTTTATTAATAATCTTTGTAAGGAACTTTCTATTGTGAGTTGTCACATTATTAACAAGTGCCTACTTTCCATCAGAGGTTCAAAAGTGGCTGTCAAAAGTCTACCAAGACAAGTCAGATTAGGACAAGACGCAGGGCAGGAGTGCACACTAATCACAAAGATCTGGAAACTGTTAAGTTGAAGGGAGAATCTTTGTTGACATCTGTGATATCTAGAAAATTCAAACTTATAATCAAATTACCTAAGTGAGTATACAGCAATATTGTATTGCATTGTGCCAGTCCATCTTGGCGGTCATTGTAGAAATGATGTGACAAATGACACTTTTCATCAAGTTTAAAAAATCTTACACTTTAAATGTGGTTTTAATAAAGTTTCAAACTGGCAAGAAATACAGCTAATAAAAACGAACTAAAATAAGTTGTGAGATTTTTAAAGGGTTACTTGAAGTGCCTTTTTTTGTGTATAATTCGTAATTTTGTTGATAGGATTCAAGCACAATCGTACTATATTGATAATTTGCCTTAATTTGTAAACCATTGCATTGATTGCATTTCAAAGTGTAAAGTCTTGCAGAGAAGGAGGATGGGAAAAGGAACTCTAAAATTGCTGGTGGTACTGCAAATGGGGATGGTGGCTGTGATAGTTGGGGAAATGAGAGAAAAACGACAACTATTTCGAGAAGATATTCCACACAATCGGCCATTGGACGGAAGTTATAATCAAAGACCACAAGGGGAAAGGAATCAAAATCAAAATACGATTGACGGTGACGATGACCAAAATCATTTCAATGACAATAAACAGCAGAATAATTTTGTTCCAGTTCCAGTTCGACCAGTGCGCTTCAGTGAACTGGATGCAAAGCATTCGCCCTACGCATTTACACCTGCCGGATCAGCTGTCATTCATGGACACGGAAATCACCTCCGACAATATTTGCCTCCTGGTCCCGTTAAAATTCCTCACAATCACCCGCCATTCCCGCCGCCGCCGCCGCCACCACCACCACCGCATCTTAATCACATCAATCATCACTTTCCATCCCTCTCTTCTGGACTGCTAGACTTTCACCAGAGTCCCTTCCATGGGCTCAGTTCTTCGTCCCACCCCACAAACTTTCACAGCCAGAGCCCGAATATAGTCCATGAGCCCTTTGAAAACCAGTTGCATGCACTCTGGAATTTAAATTATAATCGTAACGTTCCTTCCCATGAGAATAGACCACGTCCCTTCTCATACGCCTTTCAAAAAAACTACTAAATGGAAATTCCTCCATTGAAAATTAATGTATTCAAAAGTTTACATAGATTATATTGTTTAGTTTTTAAAATTAATTAAATTTTTCGAAAAAATGTTGAGCTTGTATGTAATATATAAATTACCTACCTACCTATGTTAGGACCCTATGAATGTTTTAAAATGGAAGTGAAACCGAATTATAGAATAATGTATGTACATAGGGACGGGCCAGCTATTCACTTGCCCATATCCTAAATTAAGGTAATAATATTGTTTAAATGAAACTTCGATGTGACAGTGTAGAAATCAGTTTTACGATCACCATTTTAGTTTTGTAAACGAAGACGAATTTATACTGTTACTTTACTGTATCTTCATGTAACTGCTTAAAATGTAATTAATAAAATTATACCAAAAATAATTTATAATACTAAGATTACTAATAATTATAATAAATATTTTAAACATATAAAATACAATATTTTAGATTTATTCTCACTGGGGAATACATAATATATCATACGCAATTTTGCACTGCGAAAGGAGAAGGCGTCTACTCGTAAAAATAAATTGTTGTTTACTCATATTTGCGCTTGTAATGGGTTGATTTTCTTGATATGGCTCATGATTACACAGATTATCATAATTAATTCTATCTAATCCAAATCCATCAGTAAAACTCTACTACTAATATTCACGCTATCGCAGAATGTGGGAGGACGATGCGATTTTCAGGTTTGGAATTCTATCTTTGAGAAATTGTAAGGAAGAATTTGCTTTCATTTCGTTAGAATTGACATGAAGTATTTGTATTTTTTTCAGTTTACTTGCCATGCACTCCACACACCATCGGAATTGAAAGTCCTTCAAAAATGGTTCAAAAATCTTCAATTGGGTCATTACAGGTGTTTATTTTAAAAAATCAACTTTTAGCATATAGCAACAGGATAAAAACTTACATCATCGGAAGGTAACTGCAGCTCTATTAAATCGGCTAGTTCCAAAATTCCGTAGTGTAGTGATGCGTTTGTTATGAGCCCTTTCCCTTTCAAAATTAGTGTCTGTAATTCTGGATCAAACAAATAGATAAATAGAATTAAAAAAAGGAATAGAAATTTATTGGATTTTTTCATAATGCAAAAATAAGTGAAAAATCTTGTAGAGGAAATAAACTAAAATAGCAAGTACCAGTTAAATTCCCAATGTAATTATTGATTCTGTTCGTCTGAGCTTCTTTAAAGTGATCGCACTGACAGCCCAAAGGTTCCCTCTTACTTCCCCCTCCGTTGCTGTCCCTCCAAAGCAGTTCTAGTGGGATGCCCGTTAGTCCGTAATCCGTAATATTTTTAAAAGCTTCTAACGATAAGTGCTGGAGTTTTCTCCAATATTTAAAGATGACATCACACATGGCGTCTGTAAAATGGAATCCACGAAATGTTCGAACATTTGGGAAAGCCGTGACGAGGGAGGCAATATTTACCTCGGCCATCTCAGCACTGTCAACACATGGAATGGCCACAATCCTCTCCACTAAACTGTCCGTCCTCCGCTTGTAGTCCGTAAATCCAATAAAACGAAAATCAATAAGTTCCAGTGACTTTAACAAGGGGAATTTCACACTAAAATCATCCAAAATGATACTACTTTTCCACCCTTGAAATCTAAGGGATTTCAAATGAGGGAGCTTGGACGTAATGGGAAAGGAACAAAAATTATATCCATCACAAGTCACGTCCAATACTTCCAGAGTGGCTTCTAAACTTTCAAAGAAACCCAGCAGAGTTTCCTCTCGAATATTCTGTCCAAGCGTGATTTTAAGATTTTCTAATTTTGAGCATTTCTTCTTAAGCGTGGCTACTTCACTCTCCTTCACAGATGTCCCACAAATAATTAATTTGCTCACATGCGGCAGATGAACAAATCTGAGGATTTGCTGAAGGGATGATTTCCAGTTTTGAAATTCTAGATGAGTTAGATTCTCGGCTGAATTGATGATGTCGACGATGAAATTGTCATAATTACAGATGAAGGGTTGATTGGGATGGGAATTGCGGAAGGAGAGGGACTTTAATGTTGGTAGCTGAAGATCTTCTTCTAGTGTTTCATATTTTCGGTATGAGGGTGGTAAACTTTTCTCTGGGATTCTGTACAAGATTAATTCTTTAAGGTACATTAGATTTTGGAGGATATGGGGTATATTTGGGATCTCTTGACTAGCTAAATTAAGACGGAGGGAAATGATGTAGGGCGTCAGATGGACGGAGATGGCTTGGAAGAGCATCATATGCTCCGTTTGATCCACATACAGGGCTAAACTTTCCATCGGCATTTGTGGACTTTGACTAAAAATTCGGAGGAATTCCCGCATTTTCTTCGGTGGAACTCGTAAATGATGGATTCTTTTTTGTAGTAATGGAATCGCCTCCGTATTCCATGCATGGCAGACCCGCCGGAAATTTAATAGATCATTCACAGGAAGATTTGAGGCTATTTTTTGAATCACCTATTATTATATTACACTAATATTATAATATATTAAAACCATTTTATATGTATCCGTTTGATTACAGCAAAACTCTTCCATTAATTTGATTAATTAATAATAATAAAACGTTTTGAGGAAAGCCTTACCAATGGGATAAGTAGCGGATGCAAGTGAGGAGGTATAGGTTCAATTTGATCTTCCGTTGCCACTGCTTGATACTCACAGCTGTCCTGGGCTCGCAAACCATTTCCCTTCAGAAATAAAATTATTGGCCTCAGCATACTTAATTATGACAGTAGTTAGTGGCCAAGTCGATAGCAATGGACCCAACTGACTAGTTAGCGGTCTGAGCTTTTTCTGATTGGAACTTAACCGACTATCAGAAACCCGGAAAGCACATGCATAGTGCTCAAGTCTAAATTTAGCGTCTAAATCACTTGAACTTTGTCACTGTTGCTATTTATAACTTCCAAATTATTCGAGTAGATTAAAGTAAAATTATTACAAGTATCCCAACAAATCCGTTCACTACACAAAACACAACTGACTGAAAGCTACAGGATTTTAAGTTACATCGAAGGAAGCAAGATACAAGTTTGAAAAAGGAGTGTTTAAAAAATCCCTTTATATATTATGATTCACTTCCGGTGCGGTGGTGCGGCGTGTCAAACACACACTCTGTCACACAAGATTCCTAACGAAAGTCGAACCAGTCTCTTTAACTAAAAGTGCTGCTTGGACATACATAGCAGGACTTGAACTTATAGGCGTCATCAAAACTAAATATTTTCAAACTACCTACATTAACTAATGTATGGTAGAAAATAAGAGGCTGAAAGAGTGGAGATGACGGAGAATGATTATTAAGCGACTTATAGCACATGCAGCTAATGGTCGTGGCTATGCAGTGATTTAATATTCACTTGTATTTGATGACTTGGGATGTTCCTATAGGAAGGGACGAAGGAAGGTATACAGAGATAAATTGTAGATAAATCATATCATATCAGTCTCGGTGCGTGGCATGGCGGTGACATGCTAATTTTCATTAAGTTTTACATTGAATGCTTCATATTTTTGTCTCTATTTATCTCTAGCATTACTCGTCGAGTCAATGTGTGATGGCATAAATAGGGTCGTCGGTTACCCAACTACTAAACTATAGATATATGTATGTACTACCTAGGCTATGTACATAAGGAAAGGACCTACATGAAAATGAAATTATTCTGTATGTACATATGGAGGACAGAGACGGAGACGCAGAAGAGGGCAAAAAGTGTAGAAACTGTAGACAGTCGAGCTTGTTGTTGAGTTGAGTTGAGTGGTCGTCGCTAATAGCCTAAGTTGGTTGGGAAATCGAAAAAGCTGATACGAGATTATCAAAATATTTTCAATTTGCCCTGCACACACATTTCTACCAAACAACGAAGCACATTTATACGAAAGAAGCTCAGGTCAGACACACACATGCACGTCATTTACATACATCAGTATATTAATAGGCAATAAAGCTAAAGCCTCGCAGATACAGATAACGATGAGATAATATTAATATTACATTCATTTTTCAATTTCCAGAACCACCGCTCGGCTGGAAATATGTATGTTGTTGTTTTGGGCTATTAGAAATGATGTAGATTTAATGAGGGAGAAGATTTGATGATGGATGAGTCTTAAACTGATGCTCATCTTTTGTTTCGCTCAAGTATATGGACATCCCTATAGGTATACCTACCAAAACGATTTGTAAAATCTCCGTTTTTATTTTTATTCTTGACAGTAGCTATACATACATTATATAATAATTATTCCATTCACATTGTATAATTTATATGGACATCTATATGTAGGTATGTATTTCTTAATATTTTATTACAAATTAGTATTAGCAACAATGAAGATACGAAAACGATGCGTCCGATCCGATAGTTTTCTCATTCTTACAAAGCATTATAGCGGTGAATAAGTAGGTCATTAAGAAATTTGAATAAAGAAACAAAAACAAATAAACTACAATAATAATAATAAGGTTCAACTTAATTATATAAAAATTACTTTACTTTACTACACATACCTACATATTTTTATTTTATATAACTATTATAGGCACTCCTTCTGTTGTTTTTCTTTTACCAATACCAGGCAGAGGTAAATAATTATAATAAAATGACATAATTAGATAAATGAAGCAAGTAAATTATCAACCGCCTAGTGGTACTACCGTGTTTTTTCCTTTGGTGTTTTTAATAATAATATACTCCTATAGTGTCCTGTGCGATGGCAGCCTAAAGCTTAATTTTTTTAATTTTTATATAGAATTTATTTTTATTTTTATTTTCATATATGTATATATATGTATATTATAAAATTATTATGGCAGTGATTGATTAGTAGTTTTATTAGATTGGTAACGACAATAATAATAATAATTATTATTAAATTATGTAAACATTGTTTCTTTTGGCACAAAATGGCGGGCTTTCTGACGCCAGACACATATGGTTGGTTGTACACAATAATGCCATACAGCACAACACAATTACCTACAAATTATGAATAAAAGTTAGAGTATCAATTAAAATTTTTGGTATAGTTGTTTCTTCTTTTTTTTTGGCATCCATTCGTTAATCGAACATTGAACGACACGACCCTCTGATACGATTACGATACGAACAAGTGCCCTTATAAGAAGTACATTCTCTGTACAATATATGTAAGCAATCTGTACACAACAATGTAATGATATTCGTATATAACCTATATTATTTCTCTTGGTTGCCATTATTCCACAAACATACTTACAAATAACAAAAATCAGAGTCATATAGCAAGAATCATATAAATTATTAGACTGAAACATCAAGGCATATACAACATACGAAAGTTCAAGTTTAAAAAAAGGTTTCAGGCATAACTTCAGTAAGTACCTACATCAACTTTACTTGCTTGGCAATGTTTCTCTCAAGGCACAACAATTCCCACAGCACACTGAATTTATACTTACATGGGGAATTCTGAAGCGATTCTTTAAAAACAAAATTTGAAACCCGATCATTCATCACCACTCATTTCAACTCATACACTTACCAATATAATAATTCAAATTCCAAATCAACTACTAAATCCGCTGGCAACACAATATATGTATAGGCTTGAGAATAAAAGGTGAGAGTAAATGGTTAAAATCAGTTCTACAAAAGCTAACTACGATTATAAGAGTATTACACATAACAGTACATAGGTATATAATATATTTATATACAAATACCACCCTTAAATATTATTGAGTACACTAGACGTAAATGTAAGGCACCACAAGAAGCATTGAAAAATCGAAATTAATGTACAATTTTTAGAGTATATGTAAGGTACACTTATATAACTATACTCGCACTAAGATTAGAAAATGATAAAATATCCTAAAGACGAACCAACTAGTAAGAACACGTCAACATTTTTAAAATGATAATAATAAGTTAAAATTGGTAATGAGGAAGAGTTGATAATTATTTTGTCGTAAGATTGTGGTTGAGTAATAACAGTTTGTGTGGCCAAGGAGGCATTTATTTTGAAGGTCCTTTCTTAGTTCCACCTCCATGAATGGGTCCAGGCGCTGGGAAATTACAGAATTCACAGAATCCTTGTGGTCCTTGAGGTCCTGGGCCACCCCTTGGTCCTGGTGGGCCTACATTATTTAAAACAATGCAAACATTCTTAGAACATTTTGAACACATCCATCATCAAAATATAATATAGGTACAGATAGCTCAGTTAAAATGACCTGATCTTCCGGGATCTCCTCGTTCACCCTGTCTTCCACTAAGTCCCACTCCAGCAGAGCCAGGTGGACCTTTAAAGATAAATGAAAAATACCGAATTATTTAAAGTAAAAATCTATAATATAAAATAATAATAATACCTATAATGATTACAAAATACAAACAGATTCGATAGAAAATTCAAGGGAATTACCGGGTAATCCAGGTGGACCTGATGGACCTTCCATTCCGACTCCTTCTGGACCTCGATCTCCTTGTTCCCCTCGCTCACCCTTCGGACCTTCCGGACCTCTTGACCCAGGAACACCAGGCAGACCCATGAAGCCTCTTTCACCTTGTAACCCGGGCCTTCCAGGATCACCTAATCATCATTTTAGTGACACTTTTAGCTTTTTTTCTACATTTCCCGGACGGAACCAAGTTTTACACTTAGTTTGAGGTTAGGCACAGCAGTTACGATTATTGTATGCATACCAATAGCAAATAAAGCAAAGCATAAAGCAGTTGACAGATGTTTTGTTTTTGTTGTTGATTTTTATGGAAATTATCACAAGCTTATTTTTTAGTTGGAAAACCTAAACCTGGTGATTCAAAATTCAATAAATTATTTCTACTTTTTACTATAGTTTTTTTGGGGGGTTTATTATTAACCCAAATTATTAAATTAGCAATTATTGGCTCATAAAAATTGACAGGAATTCAACTGTGGTTTTGGTTTTCCGAGCATCCTCTTTAGTTGAACGAACATTCCACCCACGGAGCTTACATATATGTATAGCGGTGAACCCAAGGAAATCAGTAAAATACAGAATAGAACAAAAAGCTAGATGAAAATGTAAGCATATATTCAGCAACCAGACCACACCCCCTACCCATATCTTCTAAATTCTAAAACAATTCATTGAATGTACCGCGTAGGTGTACAAATCATTATAATTATTAACACATTCAGCCATTTTTTACAACTTAAAACTAAATATAATGTACAAAAAAAGCGCACCACCTATTAAGAAAAAAAAAGATTAGAACAAAAATGACGGCTGAAATACTGCCACCATTTGTACTAGTGCTAAAAGAACCCTGAGTTTGTAAAGGATTTCAATGTTCGACTATCAGTGCAGAGCACTTGAGATCTACATCACAACAAATTACAAATTTTGATTTCCATACAACTTATGTGTAATCAAGATCCTAGGGAGTCCAAAACCGTTTCTTGATCTAAACCAAACATTTTTAGTAAAACTTAAGTGTATAGCAAGCGATTTGTGAATATATGAAGCATGATATAATGTAGGAGAAATAAAAAAAATAAGCTTCACTAAATTGAAAGGTACTAAAAACAACTGACTGACTACAAAAAATAGGTAATTTATACAAAATGATGCCCTTTGAGTATAGGTAGTGGACGTGATCGTCTAACTAAAGAGAAAGAGAACCTACAACCTACCCACCGCCGCTCAAAATAACTGGGAAAGAAAGTGTGGGAGTTTCCTGGGGGAAGATATATGTATTTGGGGGTGTGTACCTGGAATGCCCTGATTTCCAGGACGGCCTTGTCGTCCAGGGCGCGCCACACCAGGGGCCCCGGGAGGACCACGAAGTCCTCTCACAAGCTCCTCCATGCGGTCTAGCCATACATAAAATAATAAGCAGAGTTTCCACAATCAGGGGAGTGATTGCAATACGACAAACAATAAGGATTCCGGAATTAAGACAAATTGAACGGTACGCCGAGTCACGAGGCACATAGACATCAACAATGCACAACAACAATAATTATTTTACACAGACAAATACAACAAATGGACAATTTGACACGAGTCTCAAGGAAGCATTCCATTTCCTCCCAATACAAAAGATGACAAGACAATTTACATCAATGACAGTGACACGTACAGCTGAGTGTAATTATAGAGGCACTACGCTGACCCCTAGCTTCTCGTCACTTTCTGCAGCATATTTTACGAATTCCCATACAGCGAGATCCCAAATTACGGGAGGGTCAGCCCGAGGAGTCAATATTCGTACAACAAAAAAGATCAGCTAGAATTGCAATTAGTTAAGTAGAGAAGAGCGCAGAGCAGGATGCCAGGTAAAAAATGTTGGTGTTGGAGATGTGGAGTCAAACCTTGTGGCCCTTGAGAACCTGGTCCTCCAGGTCTTCCAGGCTTTCCACGACCGGGTAGCCCAGGTGGGCCCACAAGTTTCGCCGTCAGTTCTGCTAGTTGGTCTGGAAAATTTCGTCGTAATCATAATATTTTGCACATGAATTAGAATCTCTTTTATAGCAATTGATAGCGGTTCTTGGGATTTCGACGCTTCCTTTATACGTCGTCGCCATTTCATCCCATTTGACCGAACGCTCCCTTTGAGGCATTCTTACATTGCAGCGCACAAGTGTACACTGCATACCTAGTTTTACCATTTCTCAAATTTGTCGCCACGTGATAAAAACATACACTGATTCAAATTAAGCTCGAATTCATGGGGATTGTAAATTTGTAAAGATTATCATACGGATCGTTACCTCTCAATACCGAAGCACAGATATCCCGTAGTTCTCCTTCCGAAAAACTTCTTCCCTGTAAGACAGAGTACTACTATAATTATGTATTCAGGCGCAAGAGTGCACGCATGAAAATCCTCATATTCCTTTGTTAAGCAAATTTCAAAAATTCCTCAATTCGAACTCACTGGTGGACCGGGTAATCCAGGCATGCCTGGTGTCCCTCGCTGACCAGAAGAACCAGGTGGACCAGATGAGCCAGGATTTCCAGGAATTCCGGGAGTTCCAGCCGACCCCTGAGGTCCTCTGTCCCCATTGGCACCGCGTTCCCCGGGCTAATATACATAATATGTTAATAAACATTCAAACCCGGGACATTGAATCCAACGTTAATATAATAATGATTATGATTTGAAATTACCATTCCAGATGGTCCTGCTGCTCCTGGAGGTCCTCTATCGCCAGGCATTCCGAATCCACTGCCTCCGCCACTACCATGTGGAGCTGGATCCCCAGGAGGTCCTGCAGGTCCAGAAGGACCGGGGTGACCCATTTTACCCTCCAAACCAGGCAAACCCGGTGGACCCATCACTCCTGCAACACCCGGAGGTCCCTGAAATCACGTAGACAAAAAAAAAGATTATTCCTATAAACTTTTGAACAAGTTGAGAAGGACGTTGAATCCTGGATAGAAGAATGCCGCCTAACCATCATTCCTGCAATGCCTTGTAGACCATGAGCACCCGGAGGCCCTCCATCCCCTCGATCACCCTTCTGTCCCGGTTTCCCCACAAATCCTGGCATTCCGGGTTTCCCTGAGATACCCTATGAAAATTTACCAAAACTCTTATTTAATTAAACTTCCAACATTAGCTGCTTTGACCTTAATTTACAATGAATGGGAAAATACAAGAAGAAATACCTGTGGACCTTCAGACCCTCTAGAACCGGTGTCTCCCTTTTCTCCTTGTGGTCCCTACTCACACCAAAGACAAAACTAGTGGTTATTTCAACCGGCTATTGTGGACTGTATTCCATAATTTGTTCGTAACCAATAGATTATGACACATACATATACATAGATGCATACAGTTCTAATTTAGTGTACCAATATATCGTCGGTGAAGAAGCATTGTGGAGTAAGTCCCAACAATCAACTTTTTACCAACGTGTCTGACCAAAGTGTAAATACATACCACTTTTGTTATTTTGTTTAAAAGTGTAAATACCACTATTATTGTTTTTGGAAAAGTAAACATAACAGTTACACTATTTTGAAACGTTGAAAAATCCAAATACCAATTTTACTATTTTTAAAAAAGTGTAAATTCCGGTTTCATACATTTTTAAAAGATGCAAATCCAAATCCAATTCTAAATGCAATTTCACAATGTACGTTTCAAAAAAGTTCAAAAGTGGTTTTTACGCTATTTTTTAAATACATAGGTAAAAAGTAGATTGTTGGGACTTGTGTCCACAAGATTTGAAGATTTACGGACTTTCGTCAGATTGCTTCTCCATCTACAATATATTATTAATGTTATTGTTATATGTATGGTATAACAATATATGTATACATATATGGTATTATTGTTATAACAGCAATAGGGAACTACAGCATGCTTTAATCTACTGAACACCACAATGGAGACACCTTACCCTTTCACCCTCTGGCCCTTGTTTTCCATAGGTTCCAGGAAGACCAGGTAAACCTGGTTCACCGCGAGGACCTCCCGGTCCCACATCTCCTTTCTCGCCGGCTCTTCCGTCCTCACCAACGGGCCCTTGAATCCCGGGTTCACCGGGAGTTCCCGGATTTCCTGCTGCAGCTGCGCTTCCTGGAATTCCAGGCTCTCCATCTCGACCACGCTCACCTTTCAAACCCAAGGCCCCTTGAATCCCTTGCGGTCCCATAGTTCCCTACATTCAAACGTAGTTCCGTCAATCACAATATTAGCAAACGTTTGATCTTATAATTGCTTGCTCTGTTTATTGATAATAAGATAAGCTGCCCCATCTTTACCGGCAATCCAATCAACCCTGGCGGTCCTCGCAAGCCCATTAGCCCCTGCGGACCTTGTTCACCTTTCAAACCCGGAAGTCCTTGGAGACCTTCGCGTCCAGCATCTCCTCGTGCACCGTCAATTCCAGGGATGCCGGGCACTCCTCGCTCACCTACCAACCATTCGTACAAGTTTTTATTTCACAGGGTCAAGTAATGCCTGCATCCATTAGCAAGCGGCATTCGCAGGAGTCTAAATCATGAATTTTATATATTCTGTTACCTTTTGGTCCCTCATTCCCAAAATCTCCCTTCTCTCCACGCTCGCCCCTCGGCCCAACAGATCCTTTGACCCCAGGAAATCCTTGCTCCCCTGCCAATCCGGGAGGACCAGGGGGACCAATGACGGGTCTACCGCTCACGTTTCCAGTCTGTGGTCCAGGTGGACCTGGAGCACCCTGGAATAAGCCAGACCAATCGATCAAATGAGTCGGTATATGTATCCGAGGTTATATATGTTTCTAGTTTAAAGAAAAAACAGGAGAAAGCAGCCACGTTCAATAACTTACATTATTTCCAGGTGGGCCTCTCTGACCGGGCAACCCAGGTGTTCCAGACTCGCCCTTGAAGCCTCGTAGACCAGGCAGTCCATCTCTTCCGGATGGCCCAATAGGCCCAGTGTCTCCGATTAGGCCCGGTCTCCCAGTGTTTCCATCGTTGCCTTGCAGTCCCTACAAAATGTGAAGATAATCAATATCGCTTCCGACAGAGCGGTACTCAAGATGATAAAGAATGAAGGAGAATTGCGAAAAAGTTTCTTACGGGTAAACCTTGATCACCTCGATCCCCTTTCGGTCCCGTGGGCCCAACGACCCTGCTAATATCTCCCTGAGGGCCTTGAAGCCCAATCGGTCCAGGCACGCCCCCAATCCCCCGCTCACCCCGCTCTCCCTTCTCGCCTCTGTCACCATACTGACCCTGCTCACCCTTCAGTCCAGGAAGTCCGTCAAACCCTCTCTCGCCCTTACCTCCTTGCGAACCGATCGACCCTGTCAAGCCCCGAAGACCTTGAGGTCCTTGAGGTCCAGCAACGCCCTGTCATTACAATACACTGTGGCCACACTATGCAGGGGTATACCGGGCTTTGTAGTATTGCACGTCAACTGTTTTCAGTAGCTTAAAAAAACTATTAACAAAAAGTAATTACGGCTGGACCAGATGGTCCTCTTTCCCCAGGTTCCCCTCGTCGTCCAGGAAATCCAGGAGGGCCCTGGGAGCCTCTTTCTCCTCTTGCGCCAGGTAACCCGTCCAGTCCCTAAAATTGTACGACACCGACAAGGAAATTATACAGGTATGGGTGTACATTGTTGATTCATGCATGTAGGCGAAGATAGATTTAAAAAATTACATCAGTTCCATTAAATCCTGCTGGTCCTTGTGGACAGATGACATCACAAGAGGGTTTTTCTAAATCTTCCTTTTTCCTAGGCTATTTTTACAATCAAATGTGCTCTCATTATAAATAAATTTTTCAGACATAGTTACAAGTACATTTGTGTCAACTGAGACCACCACCAGTTGAAATCAAGGAAATTGAAGGAATGACAACATACCGGAAGTTCATTGCATGTTTCTCTTTCAGGTCGTGTTGGATCACAGTTCAGAACCATCCACTGAAGATCAATCTAATAAATCATACCCATTCAAACACATTTAACATTAATTAACTGCAATTGATTAGCAACTTTTAGCTCATTCCTTGTAATCTACAAACTCGTTCAATTAAAGTTTGCTTCTTTAAAATAAAATTAATGCTTAACCTATCCTGTGAATATACATGGAGACGGTTTATTTGCTCTGATCCAACTAACTCAATGCATGGTGAAAAACTGCGCGTGCATTTCATTCGCAAAACTCACAAATATTTTGCAAAAACAGTTCTAAATCCCATAAAGCGTAAACTAGGTTTACTCATGTAAAATGTCCCACGGATGTCACGCATCTCATTCAAGTGCCTACTTGCGGCTTTATCTGTAATGTAAGATGGGGCAAAACCATCTGTGAATGAAATCCGTCTCAATGCTCCAATATTAAATGAATATAGTAAAACTTTATGGAAGATACTTGTATTAGTTTCTAAAATCTTTCCTACCTTCTGTAATAATTTTAAAATAATGTGAAACCTAAACTACAGAAAAATAAATTAATTAAAAAACACTTTTTTCTTTCTTTTTTCACACTGCGACGGATTTCCTTTATAGACAGTTTTGCCCCATCTTTCATTCTACCAAAGTATTTTCATGATCTACATATTATGTATATTTTCTGGTAGAAAACAAATCTTAGTCCGTTGATTTTGTGCAAGGAAAGAGCCTCAAAAGAATCTCCCACACAAGTCATTTATCATGTAGATTTTTTGTTCTTCCACCATCAGGTCAAAATATAGTGAGGCTCTCTGCTCTACTAGAATGATTCTACAGCCTGCCTCCTACAAACTGTTATCAACTCAAATACCAATATCAACGGGATGTATATAAGTAGTACCTATTCGTGTGTGAATTAAATATTGGATGATTTGTGTATCAACATGTTGGGCATAGGATGATGGCGACGGCATCCAAGCCAACAGCGTGCATAAATGATAAATGAATATATTAATCAATCAAATAACATTTTTCTTTTATCATGAAATTTTTTTTCAAGAAAAAAGTTAACTTATAGGATTCCATGAAAAACACACTTTACAGTTTACAGATGTATGTATGTATGTATGTAAAAGCTTTATTGTCAAAATTCACACAGCGAGACGCTGATTTCCAGGAATAGACACGAAGATACATAGATTTATCCCTCAACTTCCGCTATTACATACACACTACACACTAGCTTCGCATATAACTAAACGCTACTAAAAGGAATTAAGTACGATATTAGTGTGTATACGCATAGCAATCAACGTGTATAACCATCCGTTGAACCCTGAAAGTCCTGAAAGTTGGTAAGGAAATGCATGAAAATGAGTCAAATTCCAAGTCTTTCTAATCAGACTTCCAAGACGTATAAAGCATTGTAGCTATTACACATACACAAATAAGAAAATAGCCATCAGTTGAGAGGGTTGCTAGATGTCATTCTAGATGCACACAACATAGAGAGACAGCCTACGTACCTACTTACATGATTCTACATAAAAATGGAATTGCTTGTGAAAGCAACTTGAGCCCCATGATCATCATCGTCCCTATCAATATCAAAGGATTTCAAATTTCAATGTACGTATACACTACTTGTAAATAGCTCCATTTGATTTTCGTGAATTTTTTGACTCCCTGCCAGCAATCCACTGCTCACAGCAGAAATGACACACAGCATAAAGTGTAGAGGGCTACAGCTATGTACATACATACTGATAGAAGGAGAGCTATAATGGCTATAAGCCATACTAGATCAGATGGTCCTAAATGCAGACGTGTTCTCGTATGATGAGGGTAGACTGGTGTTAAATGTGAAATACGACAACTAACTAGTTGGGTTTAAAGAATTAGGGAATATTAGAGCACCAATACAATGTTATAAATCGTCGCATCAGATGCAAAATGATGCACATCTATTTGCGGGCTAAAAGCAAAATGACGCACATCCATGGGTGTATACCTCCCTAGATAGTACTATTTTTTAGTAGGTACTTTGGATATGCATCCCTTTTGCTTTTAGCCAAACTTGGATGTGCATCATTTTGCTTCTGAGACTCCGATATGTAAATCGGACGTATCGTCTAACTCGCCCTGTCAGTGGCAAATGATAATGTCTCTCTAACTTGTTCCCTATTTTTCTTTGTGTGCTCTCTCTCTCTCTCTCTCTCTCTCTCTACCTACCCAGCCAAGTGACAGTTTGACATGAATCCCATCACTTTTAGCACTTCTTCTTCCATCTCCTCCACCAAGGAGGTAAGAAGGCACACAAGCAAGCCAGCAGTAAACTCACACGACACAACAAGACAAGCCAAAGTCTTGTAAGACTTACGCATCACCACCAGCACTGCCAGCACTGAGCCCACAGCACCGCAGCGTCTTGACAGAGATTCAGATATTTCACATCTACTAACGGCATGCTACACATATACGGAGTTGGAAAAGTGGGAAAAGAAATGCCTCAGCTCTCCGTCTGGATAGGCAGGCAGGAGGAGCCCAGCCCAAAAGAAAATGTAAGCCATTCATCAAGTCACTCACTCACCAGTCAATCTCCTTGTCCATAATTTCCATACAGAATTGACAAGGACGAGATTCACTTAAACTGTGCCACATCAGTCTGGTGGGCATTGAAATTAAATAGACATGCATAAGCAAAAATTAATATTAACATCGAATCAAAGGAGAAGGAGGCGGCACTCAAAGGATATATGCATATAAATATTGCACGAAGTACATCGATACTCTGCACTGAAGAGTAGAATAACACTCTCACAACCTGTCTAAAATTTCCTTCCACCTCAGTCAAGTCGACTGTGTCAGGAAATGAAGGAACAAATTATCATGTCATAACATTCATAATAAACTATGAAAAAAAAATGAGCTGTGAATGAGAAAGGCATGAGTCCCAGCTAAAAGGTATAATTCATACTCATTTTGTATGTGTGTTTGTTAGAGTTTATGATCTGGTTACAACTAATACTATCACCATAAAATGTGCGTAGTGCGACGCAAATGACTTCATAATTGAAATTTTTGTAAATTATCCAAATCTACTCCAAGTCATGGAGAACACACAATCACAATTATATTTGAAGCCCGCTAATTGTAATAAGATGTAAATAATATGCGTCTGCCTCACTGGATTCCGAAACGGTTCCAGGAATCTTATGTTAGGATAAGATTTGTACGGTAAAAGAACTTACAGGGACGGTGGTTGAGGTGCCGGCAACTTTAGCAATCGACATCCTGCCATTGACATCTAAAGGACCACGTGGCTGAAGAGTTTCACTTCCAACTTCTTCACAGTCCGCATAGAGTAGAACACGGTCACGAAAAACTCCAAAATGAAGTTTATGCCAATTCCTGTCGAAAACCTAAGTTTTTCATCGTATCATGAGTGACATAACGACCACATAAAAACTTTAATAGTAACAAAAAAAGTGTATATATATCAATGACTGCAAGACTGCACCCATCCCCATCTCCTATCGTCATTTGCATTTCCCAATCTTACTTCCAACCAACGCCACGTCCCAGTCCTCACTCACACACTATACAGACTAGTCAGCCCAAACTGGATTTTATGGGGAAGGGAAAAGTGAATGAGACGAGTCAGTGGAGTCAATGATATAGTGAAGGAAGGCGAGGGATGCGTATTTAAAAAAAAAACAACGTAAATGGTAAGTGGAACGTTGTTAGCCTTAAAGCGTACCTCAACATTCCGGAAGTTCAGCGTCTGGAGTTTATTCTCATAGTCATTAATAGAGAATTCCACTGTTTCCTTCCTTGGGTTGAGGGTGACAGCAAATTGAGTTCGATTGAGAATGTCTGACATTGAGATGATGTGCCAGGGAACCTTGGGAGGTTTCCGAGTTCGCCATGTTGTAATGAAGCTAAACTGTTCTGGGAGTCCCAGTGGAAAAATCTCTCTAATAAAAATAAATTGTTTTCCAGTTATTTTACACTTTCCTGTGTGTGGTTCCATCACCATGAATTCAAATTCAAATGAGAACAAACTGAGCTACAGTTGCAAGAACACAGCATGTAGTTTTAGTTTCTACTAACAAGTATACACATGGAACTGGCTAATATATTTTCCACGGAACATCCAATGTCGTTCCAGTACGACTTGGATTAACAATTAACAACTGTACAAATACAAACAAGATTTAAAGCACTATATAATGTCAAATACGATTTAGTTCAAGCCGTGAATTATTTTTTTATATCTGTCTTTCCCTGTCTCTCTCTCTTTCTGTAATCCAGCCAATATAATTTGTTAGCATTGATTTTTACGAGTGTAATCCAATAAATGTATACTAAAGGAAACAGCAAACTTTCTCGTTATATACCTTGTGTCTCTGGTTAAATCTACTTGCTTATCCAGTCGATAGGCTGTTTGTAGTCTATCCGATCCTCTCACCCGAGTTACTGCCGATAATTCCCCTTCTAAAACATCTAACCTGGAAGTTCACATAAATCACCCATTATTTTATTGCACCCAAAGATGCTTGTGTAATTATGTATGTAGGTATAGGGATACCAGTACGCTAGTAGACTTTCACTCACTCATTTTTATTGCAATTGCAGAAAGCCGTAAAGCATGTTTATGTTTAACGTAAAAAAACAAGGTACTGTGACTTCATCGAATGAAGAGAGAATGTCATGATCATGAAAAACTAACTTTATAAACACCTCACCTGAATTTCCGAATGAAATCAAACGCTTGAAGATCATCCTCTCCAGGCTTATAATCCGAACATGGGCCGTTAATTTCTTGATGGCCATTCGGATCACGGTAGTCTTAAAAAACACCGGATTTACAGTACATTTAACAACTTTTCATTTAATTAATTTATTACTGAACAAATACTATTTTTTTTTTAAAAAAGCACTACCATCGTCTTCTCGATAAACTAATCGAACGCTATCGAATTCATCTATTTCTGGGTCTTCATATCCGTACCCATTGTCTTCTGCAAGGAACACATTATTTATGGTACATTTAATCTTTGTTTCATACAATCTAATCAACCACCTCTGAATCTGAACTCTTTCCTTTCTCCTTGAAAATTGTTTGTCTAGAAATGTATTGGCATAAATTGCAAAATCCAACTTACGTGAAAGCACCGGTTTTCCTAGTAATAAGCTCACTGAGATAATAAACAATGTTAAAGAGACGATATTTCTTTGCCCCCGCCATCTAGAAACAGGAAATACATAATATAGGGAATACGCAATTGAAAGTTTATTTTAAAACTTTGATTAAAAAATATCAGGTATTTTATTTAATACAAAAGAATCTAAAATAAGGGGCACACATATGTACAAGGTGTGCGATTTGCGATTCAGAGTGCAAAAATAAAAAAAAGTCCAATTTGCCATTAACTGTTCTGTTATGTCCTTCTAATATATTATGGATCTGTCCGTTGGTACAGATCCCCACACTACATCTACGTGTAAAAAGATTCTATTATTACGCTCGTCTCTTAGGTGTAGTTGAAAGATCTTACAATCAGTCATGACTCAAATTTTTTTTTCACCTTCTTTGCCAAGGATGAAGACAGGATTTTGGTAGCAGCTACTTGCCTTTGCCTGTATCATCTCCTCTGTTTAATAAACAGATTGAGTTGTTTAACATCTCTTCATGAATCACATTACATCACAACTCCAAGACACGATGACTGCTCACTGGCACCCGAACCATATGTACATGATCCTGTAGCAGAGTGAGAGCCAGAGATGTGACACTCTGCAAGAGTCTTTCTACAAATTGCACAACTTGTTGCTCTTGGATTAGCTCATCTATCTTTGAATCTTCCTTCAAATTCGTCGTCGTTCATTCGACTACTTGACTTTGGAAAGAGACTTGAGAGGAAACTAATCGTGAGCTTAGAAAACTTTCTTATTTCCTCGTCCACACATCCCATGAAATTTATTCAACATTTTACAGGGACTGGCTCTTCCGCAAACAACCAACCAACGCAGGTACTCTTCCTGCCATATGCGAATGTGGTGTGTGCATTCTCTGCTATGCCTACTATGTATATATTCGCCTCTATTAATTCGGTTAGTTCAATCTGAAGCCTTTCAACGCTAATCCAGAACCTCCCTTGGGGAGCTTCTTCGTGCTGAATTTGAATTTGATGACAAGAGAAAAATATGAAATTCACGGAATCCCATCAAAACATAGACGAAGCGTAATTTGAATCTTTAAATCTCATCACATATGAGACAAATGGAAAGTACACACTTGAACATTGGAACATGGAAAGAATGAAATAATTGATGACTCTGCTCCACTTGTAGCTCCCTATCATTTCTCATCGGGATTTCCCTAAAGTCGTTCACATGAAAGACAATTCATGTGAAACAAAAAAAAAAGCTCTTACGCACTGTAAACGCCTGCTGAGTGAGCTTTATCCTTATGACCAAGTTCTCATTTCAATTTGTCAATTTCCAAAAAGGCTCTGTCTCGCGGATCAAGCCTAATTATTATTGGCAGGCAAAAAGTTTCACGGAGCCACCGTAAGTGTATGTAGGTACTTACTAGTACGCAATGTGTATTCCGTCTGGATCATGTTACAGGAAGTTAAAGCTCACTGCTCTGCACCAAGCAATAAGCCAGGGCTTTCTCTCTCAAGGCTTGCAAGAAATGTCCATAATCACACACGTCTTATTCCTACCACGACGGCTGTGTCTCACTTACGGCGGTATTACAGTACCTGGCAGAGTACCTAGACAAGATGTACATGTTCAAAATCTAATGACGTGCGTACGGTCGTCTGGTGCCGAATCCATTCTCAAGCCCTTTGACACCATGAATCTGATGAATGATTATAAAGGAAATAGGAGAAACTATCAACAAGCCCACACCACATATACGGACCTATTGACAATTTACATGACGAGAGCCTAACTCAAATGCCGGGTAAGGTAATCCATGCTTTTATCTTTGTCTGCTCTTTTTTGTTTTTGTGTCTTGAGGGTACATCCATGTCCATGTCCATGACAGCAGCGGCGCAACCACGGCAAGAACAAGCGATCCAAAGTGGCAAACGTGTCAGAACAAGACTGGAACCAGAACAACTTGCTCGTGTCAGTACAAACTAAAGACAAACAATCTCCCTTCCAAACTTCCAACTATATGATCCAATATATAAAACGTAATTTAATGCAATCCAACGCCGAATTACAAACAAGACCAACAGCAGTAAATAAACAACGAGAGAGAGAGTCTGTTGGAAACGTAAATGGTCATGGCATGCAGCTCGGCGGCTCTATGTGCCATTTCCCACTATTTTCTCCGACCAACTGGAATTGTCATCAAATTAATGTGCGTCCTACAGACAGCACGCGGATACACAGAGCCCCGCACAGTGAAATCCAAATCCTCCGCACTCACAGTTTAAACCGCCTTTATACGGCCGTAATTGTATTGTCTAAAGTATGTAGGTACAAATATACTGACTTTTTTACAGCTTGTAAAAGTGAGCATCATCGGCGGGTATGTGCCTATGTTCACGTAAGAAAAATCGGATCAACTCTGAGTAAGCAAGAAAAATGGGGGGTGAAAGACGACGATTCCAGTAATCCAGCCATTAGTTGTTATTTAGACAAAAAAATTACTAACTACTAAAATCTCGAGCACTCAGCCAGTCAGCTCACTTTATGTGACACACGCAATAATAGATAACGGAACCTAGATTACGGGCTTCTTACAAAAGGTACCTAATCAAAGAACGAGCGAAGAACATACAAATATGTATTATTCACAAACTGCGAAAATGGATTCCATCTTTCAAGTTCGTTTTTTAAGCTTCTAAAAATTCTAAGACTTTTGCTTATTATTAAGTACGTAGATATGGAATACGGATACCAAAATAGGTTGCAAAAAGTTTTACCTACATACAGTAAAAGCAAATCCAGCTTTGTTACTTGAGTTTTAAGTAGACACGTGCTACGTTTTCGTATTATATAATAGAATGGGGGCTAGCCTACAAGTCTAGTACTTAAGACCATCCAAAAATGCAAAAATTACCAGGATTTATGGGACACAAGTGTTAATGCATCTATATTACATGCATCATCGTTCTGCTTGGCCTGCATGTCTAATCGCAATCGCATAAGTCAACCCAGAAGCCTGAACGCAGGATGCACAATTCTGAAACAGGGTTCCCCTTCAACTTAACGCATAGAATCAGGAGCAAAGTTAAACTACCTACCTGCTTAAAATCTATTTTTACTACTAAATTAAAAATTACATCGATTGAATGTTTGCAGTAAATGAAATATGGATCTTTATAACCTACCAATCTGCGTTCGACATCAAGCTAACAGGCAATGGGAATGCAAAATATCACTTTGAGAAGATTCAACTCCTGAGCCAGACACATGGGAGAGAAAGATAAAAGTAAAAACGAAAAAAGAAACAGACGGGCTGAACATTTTAAGCTCCCTCACATAACCGATGGCGCCATATGTGAGTGCACCCTGATATTCCACGAGTTTCTACAGCTCAATTCCTCAACTATTTCAAAGTTGAAACTAAATCTACTTTTTATTTTTTACAATATCCACACCTCCACTAAATTTCCCTCATTGACAGTTGTATTTCATATTTTTTATAATTGACTCTAACTAGGGACTGACAACTTGCCTCCAAATAAATCCGCCAGTACCTAACTTACCAATTTCCGTGTGAAAAAAATGATTTCACATTTAATGGTTTTCACCGTTCAAAAACATGCAAGAATAATTACGAATAAGAATTTTACAACTTACAGACATTTCATTTTCATGGCATGGCATGGAATGATACAAACAAAGGAATTTATGTACAATATTTTCCGGGATAAATCATATTTTTGTGTCTGAGATGTATCCCAAGAGAAGTATATTAGAAAATGTTAGAAAATGCATGAGACTTGTGCAATATAAATATGAATGAATCAGGGATTTGAGGAAATAAGTGATATCATTTGGTTGGACGGCTTAACGAGTTGAGCAACAGCTCGTTAATCGTGTCACACGAACATAACTACATACCTACTACAAGGAATCTCTTATTCCGCCTAGAGACCCGGCGTTCCAGCCTGGCACCTTTCCCCCTCGACTCCTTTCCGTTTGGAAATGAACCAGAACAACCCACGTCATTACTTAACCACGGAATCTTCATTAAATGAATCGTAACAACAAAAAGCAAAGGAGAAGAAGCAGCGTGTGTGTGCAGTAGCAAGATGTAAATTGTCCCACAAACTTTTAACGTCCAAATCAAAAAAAGCTTAATGAGATTTTCTCCACTCCATACGACCTAGGTCATAATATGTAAAAGTACAGCAGCTACCAGTCGTTAGAATGTCTTTCTGTGCAGTGTGTAGGGAAGAAAATTTTGCTTTTTGGATCCAGAAATCTCATTTTTTTGGCTCTCAAAATTTTCTCGTAGCAACAACTAATGGGGCCACTGACCTAGGAATATGTACTTATAAAGCTCTGAATAGATAACCAAACTCTTTCATAAAACGGCTACTTCGAAATTTTGAAAGACTATATCTTCGAAAAAAACATTTCAAAAGACGAAATCTTCTAAAGCCAGGTATTTGAAAGACAAGATCTTCAAAACAATTCAGTGTTGAAACCTGCCTTCAAAACCTTTAACACGTTATTGAAATCTTCAATCTGGGAAACAAATTAAGCAAGCAAGCTATAATTATAAAGGCTGGAAGTTAATAAAAGCATTGCCCAGCTGCACCCGTTAGAAAGTGGTTTAAAATTAATGCACATTTTTAGCTCAGTACACTACGGAAGTCCTGCTCGGCATAGTATAAGTGAAGTGTGTAAAAAAGTATTAACGCATAACATAAAAAATATACTATAACGGACCGACAATCTAACTGCATTATAATTGATAAACAAAGACTACTGAATAATAAAAAAGAAAACGCGGGCGAGATCGAAAGTTAATAAAAATTAATTTAAACTCCTTGCTGCATACGACCATCAAATGGTATGTATAGATTAATAAATAAATTCTAGATTTACTTAAGTGAGGAATTGTAAAAATGCTCAGAAGGTTCTACTTCTTATGACTACTGGAAAATAAATGTGCAAATAAAACTGCAATCTTCAGTGGTCACGGTATAGTGACTCAGAGGAAATCGCAACCAAATAACTTCAAATGTCAAATGCACATTTATATGGAATTTATTTGATTACGAAGGACGATATCGACCATCATCTGATCGTAAATTTTCCCTCCAGATTGCGGCTATGTATAACATACGTATTTTGTGTAGGTAATCACATCTGAAAGTGCTCATGATGACGCAGAAACTTAAGTATGTAATGTAAGATGGGGCAAAACCGTGATTTTTGGCAAATCCGTGTAGTTAAAAGCCGGTACTACCTACTACTGAAACACCTATTTGCTTTTAAGTTCGTTCAATACCTATACATACATACTATAATAATGTTAAAATAATATGAAACCTAAACTTCAGAGAAATAAATCAATTAAAAAACCTCTTTTTTCTGCCTTTTTTCACACTGCAACGGATTTCCTTCATAGACGGTTTCGCCCCATCTTGCATTACACTTTTGATTTCAGACTCAATTTCAGCATGCAGTAAACTGCAGTCAAATTAAGTCTTACACACTAAGGTTAAAGGAATCGTAAAAAATGTCTAGCCGGGGTGTCAAGAGCAATAAAAGATTGTGCGCAACCAGTCTAATCTCGTACACATTAGAAAAGCAATATTTCAAGCTCATTTCTCCACCTCCAGTTTGCTTATAAGCTGAACGAAGGCATACCCCACTACAAACTTCCTGTTGCTCTACTACATTCTTTCCACTTGTTCACACAATACAATCTTACAATTACAAAATAGTATTTACTGTATAATACGCTGATTGGCTCCAATTTTGTCCATTGATATACCAACTTATCCTTGTAGGTGGTTTTAAGACAAATCCTTAGTTCTTGGAAAACTGAATATCTCGTATTTATAAATAGAATAGGAAAATAGGTACTCATGCAAGCATTCTGTTAAATGTAGCAAGCTCAATGTAAATTACTAAAGTAAAACATGTGCAGTCCCACTACATTCAACTAAATGAATCATCCTGATCTGAATCGCAGTATTTAATTATCCGCCTATAGCACTAACACAGTTACATGCCATTAGCATTATCACAATTACACGCCTATAGCATCATCAAAATTGCCCGCCTAAAGCATTATCCCAATTACACGCCCTTTGAATTATCACAATTAGACGCCTTAAGCATTACCACACTTACACGACTTTAGCAGTTTCACAATTACATGCCTTTTAGAGTGTCACACTTGGACTCCTTTAGCATTATCACACTTACACGACATTAGCAATATCACAAGTACACGCTTGCAGCAGTTTCACAATTACACGTCTACAGCATTATCACAGTCACCCCTTTTCCATTATCACATTGCAAGGCGTTAGTATTATCACAATTTCACGAATTTACAACATGTGGAGTAGTCTGCTTGTATTACGAGAAAAAAAAATTGTAATATTTTGAATAGCTCAAATTAAATTTTAAAAATAGTATAAGCTAAGAATTAGGTAACTAGCAGAGGCAAACTGCGCATGACGTGTTGGCGCACTGGGCATTTGTCATACCCACTTTGAAATCGCGCCAATCGTCAACCAATCACAGCTCTGGAGAATTTACTGGAGTGCTAGACCACTCTCGCGAAACAACACCCTATCCTGCGATGCTTCCCAATGACTATCGCAAAACGGCCAAAGTGAAAGTGTGACCTCATGCTTTCTCCTGCTAAACCTAGCGCTACAGTTCCCAGAATTGCGTTTGCCCAACATGTCTATAGTACTAAGACACAAAATTAGTACAGTCAATTAGATCATAATGAAATCTAAATTGCAGTCTAATAGAATTTCTAAACTAAACACAGCAACAACGAATTCAGACGATTTCTGCAATTTGTGATTCAAACGTCCAAGTAAATTCATATATCTAACCATAGATAAATGTGAGCAACAATAATACAATTAACTTTTTAATTCTCACCATCGCGGAGATTTACTTGTAAACAATAATAAATAATCAATTACAGCTGACCGATCACAAATACAGCCTAATTTACCCAACGAATAGTTTCACAAAAGTCCAAATATAACACGAACATGATTAGAACAACTCCAGTTGCAAACTACCCCGAAAAAATAAAAATCAAAGCATCAGACTTTTTTGTCTTGAAAAACCATCCATCGTCCCAAGTCAGAGTTAAATGTGAAACACTCGTGTTTGCTTTATTTTCACAGCTTGTCACTTGCTCAAATGCAAAATCAAAAATGCGAAACTGGGATGATTTTTCCACGTTCCGTTGTGGCGTGTCTTTGTAACTGAATGGCTACGTTTTATACGTTTGATAGGGCACTAATCACGAAATCATAAAACTATAAAATTAAATTTCCTTGCCCGAATAATAAATTCCAACTTTATGTATACTGTCACTGACAACCCGTCACACAACAGGCAATTTTTCTGACCTGACCTAACCTTGCTGCTAGGTACGATTAAGTTCACCCACAAAAAACACCATTAAATTACATCTAATTATTACAGACGTTTAACTGAAAAGTTGACTTACCTTTTTCGTAAGCAAGAAGTTCGTACCAAGAGTTTAAAAGCCATGACTGTAGTTAAATGCTATATTAACGAGTATACATGACTGAGCTGAGTACGGTCGTGTCGGTTGTTTGTGAGCGAGTATAAAAGTGTACTGAATTGATTGAGAGTGAGTTGGTTAGTTTAGTGTTTAGAAGATGTTGGAGATGATGATGAGATGGAGAATTATGTATATGAAGTGAGGGAATGTATCAGTATCCTGACAAGATCCTAAGGGGATCTTAACTATATCTTGAATGGATCTTGATCGTATCCTAATCGGATCCTGACTGGTTTCTGATGCACAGAAATCTCCCTACGATCTTCTTCACACCTTCTCCTCTAAGGATCCTGACCTGTGCTCCTCCTTACAGCGGCCCAGTCCTTGGGAGCCGGTCATATATTACCTCAAACACTAAATATGGGCCAGGAACACATTACACCCGCAACTCGTACATTAATGAACCATTGACCTCAGGGGCCACGCATATATTACCTAATACTCAGTAACTCGTACATTATGAACTACTGACCTCAGGAGCCACACATATATTACCCCCAAACCCATCTGGGGGCCAGGAATATATTACGTCAGACTCTGTAAGTCGTACTACTTTGACCTACTATTGACCTCAGGGGCCATGCATATATCACTTCAAAAACCATTTGGGGCCAGGAATATATTACCTCACACACTCGCGCTCCGAAAGCAACCGGGTTAATTAAACGGTAACTAGTTGACCGTCACTAATTAATTGTATCTAGTTGACACAGTTGGTAGTCACTGGTTGACTGGCTAGACAGTGAAACTGTTGACTGGCTGAGCAGTGACACTGCATGCCAACTGCTGGATAAATGGAATTGGAATTCAACGTACTCGTCCACCATCGCCCAGCAGCCCTCAATCCTCCATAGTCATGACCATCAACATCATCATAGTATGTATTCCTATTTAATCCCAGACTACCTTCAAAATGAACGGAATGTTGCCGTAAAACCACAACTACAACGAGATATTATCATATTATCTGTCTGTACATTCGTCAGTACTCTGTAGGTAGGTACTGTAGTTAGTGGCTCAATGGCGAAGGCGATGAATGAACTTTTCCGAGAGATAGAGATAATGCGGCATTGCCGGTCATGGTCATAATTAGATTGACCGGTCACACGTTCCAATGGAGGACAGACGAAACATCCCAATCTGCCTGACATGAGACATGGTAGGGATAGGGATGAATGTAGGCATGTAACTAATTATATGTACATATAACTGATTCTAGAAAAAATGTTCCCGGAAATTATGTTCCCAGTCCAACAGTAACTGTGATAGTCAACTGTTGACGGTGGACAGCCACTGTTAACTGTACATACTAGGTACCGTAAATGACCAAATAATCGCCGCGGCGATTATCCAAACTTTGAGCCTCAAACCCGGCGATTAATTGAGTCCCGGCGATTATGCGTTCGGGCAAAAATATATCGTTCTCACATTAACTACAAGCCCCAATTTTCAAAACAGTACATTGTACTTCATACTTAAATGCGAACACGTATAACTTATAAACCATAATGGCTCAAGAAAACTACGTAGGTAATATTTAATTATGGTTCAGCACAAATTAAATAAGAATTTATTTGTATTACAAATTAATTTCATGAAGTTATTGAATTGCTTAAACAATATTTTTATTCAAATTTTCCAAATATATTTAGAAAAAAAAATTTAAAGCGTTTAAATTCGGTCATTTACGGTAGGTGCCTACCGAAGTATTTGTAGGTAAGTAAATTATAAATGACTGTAGGTAAGTATGTAAACTCAATTGCGTGTTTCAAGATCCATTCAAGATATAGTTAAGATCCCCTTAGGATCTTGTCAGGATACTGATACATTCCCTCACTTCATATATGTATGTTTTACGGGGAGCTTCTTCCGCTCCGCATTCTCCTTCTATAAGGGGATGTGCATAAATGACTTTTAAAAGTGTGAGGTGGGTGGGGGGGATCACCTCCATAAAAAGTCACGCTTTAAAAACTGCCAGCTTTGAAAGGGAGGGGGTTCCAAGGTTCTGGTAATTGCAAATCATCATTTTTGCACATCCCCTAAGCAGCAGGACGGGATATTAGCAAGACTTCCATCAAAGGGCGGAGCACAAATGACGTTATGAAAAAATTTGTAAAAGTATTCATCCATTTTTCAACCCCGCCACCACCCCTTCCCCCTCTGAATCACTTCCCAAAATCTACAAATCCAAAATTTGTTTTTCTTGCTTGACATTCCTTGGAACAATGTTCACTGCATTTTATTAACCCGTTTTCTCACCATTTTTTAAGTCCGTCTGTCAACCAAATAAAGGAAACAAACCCTTACATTTGTCGTACATACTTTTGAATTTATCCATCCTGGCTTGTGCAGGCACAACTCAATTCAAAATCCAAGGCACTCCATATATGATCTATATATGTATATTGTGCGTGACATGTACCTATACATGGACACGGAATGCAAAATTGTTGACTTTAAAAATCGTTTTCTTACCTCTCAACTCTCAATTTTTGTCCTGGTTGTTAGATGTAAATTTACGACGTCTTTGTCACTTGTTTTTTGTTTGTGTCTGCTCACAAGTTAACGCTTCCATTGCAGTGAGTGCAGTGTTCAGGAGTACGGAATATCTGTAGGATGAAGCACCGAGGTCGAAATGCAAACCTAATAAAATGCTCTCTGGAAGCTGAGTGTATCATGGATTATATAAGACTTGGACATTAAATCCATTTCCATTCTAAGTAGTCGCTGAAACTCTCAATTGTCAATAAAACAATCAAACAAGCGTAGCAATGGTAAATCAACTTAAAAGTGATTCGATAGTCGTTTACATGTAGCCAAGCCATAGTCCATACTGCAGGCATGTAATGGAAAACAATAACGGAAACAATTGACTCCCTTGGATATGCATACGCATAACCTTACCGTTTAAAACCTCAATTTTAAGGCAAAATGTGGCTATGGTGCAACACTTCCTCAGCAGCCCGTGAACGTTGGAGTGTAGTTAATTCATTAATTAATTATTAAGTATGACTTAAAAACCTACATCTCGTTCTGCATGTGCACCGTAAATAAATACATAACTGAAAAAGTAAATATGTAATTGAAAAATGATTGTTGCGGGAAGCGGCAAAAATGTTCCCGGAAAACATATTCCCAGACTCCATATAGGAAGGAAAGTAAGGTGCTTATGCACTGCCCTGACCCGCCCCTTTTACAAATATTTTGTACATTGGTACATAGGGGAATTATTTTCTTACGTGAACTCTGGGAACATTTTCTCATCGGGAAGACGTGAGCTTTCTGAGCACATTGTTTCCGGGAACATTTTTTCCTACAATCGTATGTTGCAAGTGCGTTTGTAGTTCGGGGCTGTAGACTTTCACTATTGAGAGAAATGTTTGGAAGAAACCATGGTATATAAAGCGGCATAACGTAATACGTCTATTATAATCTACCTAGATAAGGCGAGTAGTACCAGCCTTGTAGCATGCAAAGTTACACCGAGAGTTCATTGAAAAGCATTACATTAACGTCCATTTCTTAAAACTTGGAATGTAAACACAAATGCGAATTTGTGATAGTTTTTAATCAATGGTCAGCAAAATATTTTAGCTGAGTTATTAAAATTAAAAATATTTCACAGGACAAATGTAAGCCTCTACAGCACTGGTGCGAATATGCAGTCTAGAGATAATCTTTTTTATATGCATGCAATCAATCTAATAAGATACCTATTCTGCACACAACATGCATAATGAAATAATATACTTATTAATTATATATAATAGTTATAACTGTTTCTATAAAACTTAGATACCGAGTACATGTAGATGGAATCGAACTAATGAACCTCAGTCAGTTTAAGAGAAGTTTATTTAGTTTTGTGTAAATATTTTCTGGATTATAACTATATAGTTGCGTCTGCGTGCTGCAAGGTTTAGTAAAATAATATACTTAAAACCTTGAAGTTATAGTTTTAATACAGCCTGTACGACTAGCAATTCCCAGTTCTTTTCTAAAATGTGATACATAAACACCACAGATCTCGATATCGGCCTCGGCTAGACTGCTCGATGGAAACGCGGACGCGGCGTTCCCATTTTCTTCATTGGACCGAAGATGATGAAGTTGTAAACTAAATCTTTCTGTCTGGAAAATTCATTTAAATTTATGCACCAACACTCAAAAGATAGAAAATAGAAACGACGACATCTGGGATGACTTCGTGTAGATCTGTATGTGCATAAGTAGGTGTTCGAAGTAGGCCCTCGTACCTATCCTTCCGTATCTCTGTGAACCGTAAGATTAAATATGATTATGATGATATGTACCGATGATGATGTCAAATGATTTAAATGAAAAGCATATGCAGAATAGGAACATGTGACATGGCAGAATGATTTTAGTATGTTTCACCGTAGTGAGAACATTACTAGCACTTGCGCTGCATCCTTTTTTTGCTTTTACAGGAAACCGGGATTGTGAAGTCATAGAATGATCGAATTAGCCTAGAAGAGGAAACGAAGATCAGTCTGGCTTCACAGATTTGTATTATATTTCTAAATTGCCCTACATTTCCATTAGCAATTAGTAGATCACTATTTTTGCAGGTCAATCTCCCTTATTTCAAAATTTTGAGTGTGATATTACTGCCTCCAGTCAGCCGTTGTATTAGATCGTTCATGTGGCTACATTTGTCGTCTCTACGTCTGGACTTGGACCACTTGTATCAGTCTTGTGAGCATTGAACTTTTACTTTTTACTCTGAACGTGCTCTCGAGCGTATGCTGGGTGCATAGGTATACTCAACAGTTTTTTATCGACGTTATATAAATAAGTACACTCTACCAAAAGCCATTTGGAACCCATGATAACGACACAAAGTGTAGTAATTTCTAATAGTTAGGCTGAGGCCCATGTCAGCCTCCTTCCTATCCTTCTGACTAGTCAGTATATGTACATAATGGAGTAGAACGCATCACCATACTGTGTTCCTAACTACCTGGAAACCAGTAGGATGATGCGCCCCTGAGAGTTAGAAATGACTTCACTTTTTGGCGCAATGCGTTCCAGATAGGTTCCTGTGGTAGAGTGTACGTTTAATTATACACACAACACAGAAATACCATCGCATCGTGAGATAAAATTGAGCGGAAAAAATGTTCTATATGTCATGAATTGATTTCATTGACATTTCTTCCACCGTTTTTTGTATGTACATTTGTCATTTTGATGGATTTTGTCAAGCCGTTTGAATTCGACACTGTCAGATCAATATTCCATACAGAGCTCCCATTAGGCGTCGTCCATACATGATGCCATACATAGGGTCAGAGGGTCTCTTTAATGCTAAAGGATTAGCCATACACGCAATTTGATTATATTAAGATTCTAAGGTGCTTTATGCTGGGTTCATGGGATGTGATGTGAGTCACATTGTCGTGATGTGATGCGTCTAGAAAAGGACAATTTAAGACAAGAAGTTATCGGCAAGGCGTGTGCAGTTTTCCATTTCTGTCTTCATAATAATATGTTTATTTTCAGTTTTGCACTTGTCGCTGTATCCGCCGTCTGTGACTCTGTTCTCAAAGTTACTTCTGTATTTTGCCACTGCTCGCCCTCTTTGCTATCTATCACCAGTCTTGTACCTAGGTCCTTCCTAATGTATTATTAATGGCTAAACTGCTCCTCCACTCTGGATCAAATCAAAGTTCGTGTCAGGAGACCAGCTTGTGAGTATGAAGTGAGGAAGTACATCAGTACTAAAACAGTATCTTAATGGTATTCTGACTTGTTCCGTGCCGTATCCTGACTGGAATGAAAATTGATTCCAAGAACTTACTGACCGAATTCGGACACACCCACCTCCCTACGATCATCTTCAAACCATATTCTCACCACATCTTGAACCTTAAACCTCCCTACAACGGTCCAGTCTTTGAGGGCCAGTAATATATTATCTCGAAAATCATCTAGAGGTGGGTTATATTTTACAACACATTCCGTAAGTCGTTCTTTAACCTACTATTAATCTCAGGGACCTTGCATATTGATAAGTTAGACTAGGGATGAGTCCTAACTTAGGAATAAATATACACGAGTAGGATTTAGGTAGGTAGGAGAATTAGAAATGTTTTACTTTATTTTCAGCAGAGTAAATTATTGAACATGTTCGTTCGTTCGTAGCTACGTTCTAATTCAATTAGTATTCGATTCGGCTAGTCAAGACTGACTAAGGAAATGGGAATTCAAAATAACAAAATAATATTTCAAATAATAAAAGCAACTAACATGTAAATGTTGCTACCATAAACATTCACAATACCGCATCGATATATTACCTCAAAACCCAACTGGGGCCAAGTCATGTGCTAACCACCCTGTAGTAGATTTTTGGTATGCAGATGCCATGACATTCTCCCCTGTCAGAACTGAAGGCTGTAACGGAACTACAGACTCTAAGATGTTATCATAGTTCTAGCAGATGGCTAAAGGGTTGTACATTTTTATTAGATGCAGGATCAGAATGGCCAAATGAACAACAAGCAGCTGACGAAACTGACAAAAATGAAGTTAAGAACGAATTTGCTGGTAAAGTATTACCATCAAATATAAATATTTTGTTTTTTGTGTTTATTTATTGTTAACAAATTGTGATTGACGCTACTGTCACACTGCTAGCCAAGTAAACAAATGGCGATGGTAACGGTTGAACAAGAAACGCGAACCGAACTTCAGCCAAGCACCATGATAAATAATTTCACTGGAAAATTGTATTATGCAATGTCATGAAAAAAACTGTGTTTTTATACAACTACTTAAAACTGCTTTACAAAAACTTTAAACTGAGTATTTTTATTAAATAAACCTTATTTCGTTTTCTTAATTTAATTCATTGTGGGATTAATTCCAAAACGTCTATTTAATTAATTTACGACCAATTAAATTTCCAAGCCGAACAAACCATCTCAACTGACGACAAGTCAATGTTGCCAACACCTCCCACTCCATACTTCAATTTCAATTGTTCTCAGTTGCGCTATTCGCATGAATATATGCTGCAGTGTCAGTCAGTAAGTTGACGTCGACAGTAAGTGACTATACCTCTCCTGCTATATGTTGTTGCTGACCGGTCACCAATCAACAGCGACGGTCAACACTCATCGTATCAACTAGTGAGGCTTTACAACTAGTAGCCCAATCCAGTCAGGTTACGGCACGGCATAGAACAAGTCAGAATACCATTAAGATACTGTTACAATAGTGATGTATCTCCTCACTTCATACATACGTGAGAGAGAATGGAAGGAAAAGTAAAAAAGATGAGGTTGGTGATGATGGGAGACTGACTGTGGTTCTTGATTCTGATTTGATTTGACTTTGATTTAAGTCACAAGGAACAGATGAGAGGAAAAGGCGACAATCAATGCTCTTCTTCCGTCTCCTTGGGTCACTCAACTCCAACTCAATTCAAGTCAGCCAACACTAATAGCAACCGACATGAGGAGTCTATAGAGTCAGATCTTCACAGCATTTAGGAGTATCAAAATCCAACCTATAGTACTAATTTATCTTTGACACAAACACACATGCACAAATCTAAAAATTGCTCACGTAATATGATGAACAGACAGATATTACTTCGAATATGGAAGGGAACAAGTTAATGGGGATATATGGGTCTTCTGGTGATCATTTTTTTTTATTCTCAACATTCTTTCATAGAAACAAGTCATCTGGCCATTGAAAAAAACTACAAAGATGACATGAAGAGAGAGAACGAGAGAGAGAGAGAGAGATGATGATAGAGCTTTGAATCTATCTTGACTCTTGTAACGCTCAACGCTTCGGATTTTGAGGCGCCGACAATGATCTGATTTTACGAGTCCGATCCAAAGATTTACAAGCCATTTAATTGATTAATGAAACATAACCTTTTCAGTTGGCCATGAATGCTTAATATAATTTAATATAATTTATTTCCATTAAACATTATCTTTGATATTTATTTTTGGTTATTTATGTAGGTACTCATTCCACATATTTGCCAAACTTTATCAAACGGATAAATCACTCCCAACAGTACATACATAATATGTATGTACCTACTACACACAAGTACCTACTCTCTATTTCCCATCATTCCCAGACGACGTCTCTCCATTTCCTCCATTTTATGTTATTTTACATAAAGAGAGTAATCCATCTATTAACTTTTATTCAATATTTTTATTTATTTCCTCCAAGAAACAATATTTTCTCACTGCCATTGCCATGCTGTGCCGTGCCAATGCAAACTTGGTTCCGGTCGTTTTTTGTTTATAATTTGCACACATAGTAATGCCCATGCTGTGCAGTGCAGTGTAGCAGGAGGTAGTCTACCAAGAAAGCACGTGTGGCATCTGTAGAATCCACAGTATAAATATAAGAATCTTTATCGCCTTTACATGAATTCGCAAATTTTCAAACATTTCATCATTTTCCTCTTTATCCTGATTTATTAAAGATGAGCATTTTAATTTCGATATACCTACATGTACGCGATCCATTTTTCATTATGCAAATTCTCCCTGCCATTTATTTTATATGTTTTGTGTGTGTGTGTGTGTAGAGTACATACTCGTAAGTTAAGTGTGTAGATTTAGCTATGGTTTTTTACGTTCATCGTCTCAGTTTGTGTACATAATGTGGTGCAATTCATAGAAATAATAATAAACACTGAAGCGTTAAACATAAATTTAGTATGGGTATATACGCAAAAGTACAGATAGTGCATGTATGTATACATATATCCGTATACGCATCCTTGATAGTGATAGAATGATGATGCCGTATGATGGGATTAGTTGTAAGTTATAAGGGCAGTCAACCATCATTCAAATGACTGAAAGTACACATAAAATTCCAAATGAACAATATAAACAAGAAAGTAATGTATGGTGCGGAACTGTGGAACTGTGTGGAACAAAGTTTGGACGAGCAAATAATTTTCATTTTGCAAATAAAGTCCGTAGGGTTAGAACTTTTAGACGTGGAGACAGTCATTGGGAATGACTTGAGAGATGTGCATACTTAGCCGAGCACTGATCTACTTACAAGGAAGGAGTGGCAATAATTAAGTAAAACATCAAATCAAGTATCCCCATATTTGCCGTTCATTTATAACACGTGAACACAGACCGCATTGTCAGTCAAGAGCATTTGCATCTTGAGAGCTCACATCAAAAATCCAAAATACTTCACACAGAGAGACAGACACACACACACATTCACCCTCACTCCCTCTTTGTACTGTCCTCATGAAGAAAACAATTAGCCATCCATTATATTATTGTTATTATTGTGTCATTACTCGTGTCACTCTAATCGTTGTCTTTCTTTATTCCTTCCAATTACCATCACTATTACACTATTCCTATACTAAACCATTTGCGGTCCTGCAGACCATCTAATTGATTTAACTCTCTCACAGTCTGTCTTCATTTTCCTTTGAATGAATTACAACACTAACACGGAACCAGAGAGCCACTTCTCTTCTCACTCGGAGATTCATGTATTTAGTGAGCGGATACCTACCATATATGCATTTCTTTCCGCAAAGGAAACTTCCAAAGACCAAGAAGGACTTAAAAAAGAGCATTAGTGATACATATACAGATAATTATAAGATACATGTACGTATTAGGACAGAGGTATAGATACACTTCTAGCTTACACCCTTTGGGGTCGGGTAGCACTACTTGTAGGGTTTCCTTTAAATGTGATTGTTATTGAAATTAGAGGATCACTAAAGACCATAATCATATAATCACAATAATATCTGATGACAATGAAATAAATCCCGTTTCCAAAACAGACCATATTTTTTGCAGACCAGCACCTTACTATCATGTATTTTGCTAGGCTGATTCATAGACCTCTCCATCCCTATCACCTTCCCTACCCCATTTATTGAAATAATTGATCAGTCCAGCTGTGCTGCATTCCTAGGTCATTTGTTATACATCCTCTATATTCGATGCACTCACTCACTTGTTGGGAAGACAAGATCAAAGTCCGAGTCCGGATAGGGAAATGTTTGTGCAATGGAAATGGTTTCATCCTAAAAAGGTATGTAGTTTGAGTGAAGATCATTATTGGTGGTGTGTGTGGAAGAAGATCTCTAATTATCAATACAGTATTACTTACCCATACTCCTGCTCCCTTCGATTTTTGCACCCCTTTCCCTTTCAATTGTCTTTTCAATATATTTCTTTCATTGTTTTTTGAATCCCTAGGAAACTGCTCAGTTTCTCAATGCGTACTTACTTTACTTTGTATTAACTGTTAATTACTCCATGTCCCTTGCCAGAATTTTAATTAAATTTAGAAACCTCTGATTAATTAAAGTTTGAATTTGATTGGGATTAATTAAGCAAATGAAATAATGTAATCATTCATTAGGTAAATGATGAGCCCAGTCTGTCAGTCTAGGAGTCTGTCGTATCTAGTCTAGACTGAGAGCTCCTGAGAAATAAATTACAAATTATGCTAAAAAGGTGTAGGTACTTGCCAAATCAAAATGAAACATATGCAAACGATCTTTGATGGAACCGATTCAAGAATTTGTAATTTGGCTATGTGAGGCATTTTAATATGCATACACATCAGTATTTATTTCTATTCATTCACAATATCTATACGAATATAATCTGGACGGGAATCAGATGAACCGAGCTGTAAAGTGTGACTGTGGAAACTGTTGGATTTGATATCAAATATTTGCATTTCCATTTGCAAATAAATCTACTATTCTATGCTAATAATTTTCTGTAATAGTTTTTCTCGATCCTCTGTCTCTTATATAACATTTTTTTGCCTTAAAGTTTTTTGACTTCCGCCCCCTCCTGTTTCCTTCTCATCATCTGTATTTTCTTAGTCAGTGAACCACCACTACACACAGAAGAGATACATGGGATTCACTACACTTGGCACAGGGCTCATAGTACTAAGATTCTCATGAGTTCTTCCAGATCCAGTTATATTTCACTGGAAAGATGAAGCACTCACAAAATCCTTATGATGAGAAATCTTTAGATCTCTCGATCGTAATGACTTCTGCCTACTATCCACTACTACCTACATACTATCCCCGTTAAACCCTACCTAAGACCGATACAGATATCGTGATTTAAGAAGCAAAAGCACCTATACTTCCTGCTATAAAACTCCAGTGACACATTCCTTGTGTTGTTTAAAATGGTTCATATAGGTAAATAGTCTTTCAGTCTTTCTGGGATCTTAAATTTTAAAGCATGTTCCATACGCTTATTTATATGTTTTTTAAAGTTTTGAAATTTCCTTTTATTTAAGATAAACGTAATTTTGTGACTTAAGCTGTAGATTAAATCCATAACTGCCCACTCACTCTTAACTGTATTCGCCTTCTTCCTGTCCTATTATGTCTTTGTTTTTAAAGCTCAAGTAAACCGGAGATTAACACCACCAAAATTCGAAGTTGAACCAGCTACCAAAATCCAGGCTACTCATATCTGTTTTGATTTTTGATGTACCTATACCATGGAAAGGACAGGACACGTCTAATAAGAAGAGGGATCTAAAGAAGGGTACCTCTACAGAATAAGTATAAAGTATAAATGTGGGTCTTGCAAAGAAAAATTCAAAAAAAAAATTCAGATTGTATATATAGATGTTCTTGCAGACCGTGAAATGTGATATGATGTGAGATTGGTAGTAGTAGCTGGCGGGAAATGAGGATTGAGTGGTAAGCTCGGGTAATTTTCAGTAAGGACTCAGATTCTTCTAACAATGTTATGACGCATTGTGATTACGTAATGAAGTTGAGCATTTGACTTGGATTTAGTTCTGCCTGGACTGGATTTACGTGAGGAAAGACGTACTCATATCCTCTGTAACAACTGGGGGACTGACACTGACAATGTGAGCTCATGGTTATCATTAGAAGTTGACGTCGAGGAAGATGGAAGGGTTGGTGTGGAAGAAAAGCGAGAAGTTAAAACTTGTTGACTTGATTTTAGTTTTTGGTCGACGGCTCAGGTTCATCATTTTATACCCGCTATGGTCAGCTTGACTAAATATGGACTGAGAAGGAACCCCATGAGGCCGAATGGGCTTTACTTCCATACTTCCAATTCCATCATACAAATACAGATAACCTCACATTTTATGCATGCAGTCTGCTCTGCACACAAATATATGTAATTATATCAACACTAACTCCAGCGTTACGTTAGCTGTACTCTTGACTGCCATATCGTTGTTGAAGAGGCTAAATGTACTTGTTAGAGTGAGGGTGTCGCTAAAATTTGGATACCAGTCGTTTTACCTTGTCAGTAGCGATATTTAAGGGAGAGTTATTCTCGTTCTAGTTTCGTTCTTGTGCACATCATTCCTTCCTTCATCATACTCATAATAATCCCTTGACTCATTCCAGTCCCGCACTGCTGCCTCATTACAAGTGAATCCAGGCAGTCATGGAACCTCGGATCTTTTCCCACTTTATCCACATTCCCTTAATTTCTCTCTGGCATTCCCAACATGAATGAAAAATCACCTTACAAAATCTCTGCTCATCCATTCGCACCTAAACACACGCATATGCCTTCCGCCTTCGAGTAACAGCTAAAGGCACCTGTACACAAAGGTATGCGTACTCAGTCCGTGATTTAAACTGACTTGAGTAAGTGAGTGAGGAGTGCACAGGTTAAGACTTTTAGACTTGAGGGCAGAGGACATTTTCACTTCATCAACACATCTTCAATGAGAGTACTGTAATCTGTATTACTTTGGGCTTCACAAGCTACACAAGTAGGTGCATATAAGTTGGTACGTAAATTATCTTGCAGCTTCATGCAATGATACAAGCATAACCATAGGCTTACAACTCAGAAAAGAAAGCATTGTTGAACGGAAAGTCAAGCTAAAGGAGCAAACGGAATGTTTTTTGTCCAGTCTTTCTTGACACAGCACAGACCGATGTGAATCATTGGAGTCCAACACATCAGTGAGCTAAAAGGCGATTGAAGTTACCTACTATATTATGTACTTTCGACTGGATGGTCACACCTTTTACAGAGGATTAATCTACCGTTGATTGTTGATTAGCAAAGTGTAACTCTAAGGATGTTATTGTTTACTGCTTGTTTTTATTTTTATTTGAGCAATCACTGCATCTTTTTACAGCTTGGGGGCCCTTAACTTATCTCTGGACTTGGGGTACGTATGCATTAATAGACCTGGAGAGATACAGTGCCGTTCATTTCGTGCATCATAATAAAGATAGCAAGGCTTTAAAGAACCTCAAAAGTTGAGCTGTAATTATTGTCGGTAGAACGAACTCGCATGGCTGGTGTGGCTGTGGATTTTAGATTTTGGCTAATTTAGTGTGAACTTCGGAGGTTCGTGCGAGGACTGGTACTGACACTACTGGTGAGGGAAAGGATGCTAATGGATCGTGTCAGTAATTGAATTTCAATATCTCCTTGGAGATAAATGAACAAGTAATGAACTCGTGTGTCATTGTTTCCAATTTGTAAATGATTAATAAGGGTATTTTACAATCTTGTTGAAAAGGATGAGAAAAACTGACAAATGAACATATTCTGATATTTTAGTACTACTAGGGGCCTTTCCTTTGTAACAGTATCGAAAAAATAGTTAAAGTGCATCTATGTAGGTGCCTTTTTTGAAGAACTCATTTCCGTTTAAATTCTGTTAGAGATGTAAAATGTGCGTGCTCCCTCTATGACTATATAGCTGTATACTTTCCGTTTGACTTTTATGCGTAATTATATTGGTAGCATAGTTAGTAATGACAAGTGGGATTCGCGTGAGGTGAAACTAGTTAAAGCGTGTCGTTTCCTTCTACGATTATGTATCAACCCGGAAGATATACAGATGAGAGATGACATACACCCAGATCCAGAGCCACATGAGATGAGACGATGATGAGGATGAGGGTGACGAAGGATAACTGCACCACGAAACCAGCCAGCAGAGCAACAAGAAATATTTCAGTAATCTTCATTTCACATGGCGAAGACACTATACTATCTTAGCGTACCGGAGCTTGAATTATCTTTGCAATTTATTCGTTCCACAGAACGCGTGTCTGCAAGCTAAATTAATAGCTGCTCAATAATTGAATACACGAATACCTCAAAGCATTTTCCCTCAAATTGCATTTCCATGAAATCACGTCCTCAATTTTCTTACTTGATTATTCATTAAAAAATGTAAAATTAATAAACCAGTAAAAAAAAACTACTTGTATTTTCCTAACTCATTCCTTTTTCAATCAAGTGTTTATTAACTAACACAAAGTAGTTTTCACTTCATTAAAAAATAATAAAATTTTTGATTTTAATGCAGTTTTAATTTGGATACTCTATTATTACAAGCATTTTAGAAAGTCTGTAGCTCTTTACAAGAAAGCGAGAAAGCGGGGATATTAATTTGTACGTGTTTATAATTTAAAAAAATGTAAATACCCTTATGTACGTATACTGGAATAGTCATTAGTAATCTGATCCTAATTTGTTTTTCGGAAGCCAGAACACAGAACGCGAGAACTTTAAAAAGATTAACAAGATGGTAATACATATTGACTGTCCCACCTTATTCACAGTCCAATTACAGCGATACTTATTTTCGCATACATAGGTTTGTGCATGGAATTGACCAAGATGAGGGTGTCACTTGGATCCAAATCCAAAAATGAACTGCATAATAAACTGTGGGCACGTAAAATAGTTCGGGAAAATGTTGATGGTTGCAAAATTTACAACCTCCGCCTGTTCTTTCTCCATATCTGAAAAATTTTGTAGGTAGGCTTGAGTTCAAAGATCGTGAAATAAATTTGATTTTGAGGATATTTAGTTTAAAAATATATGCAAATTACAGATTACAATCTTGTACCCTTCAAGCTTTTTACCGTTGTAGGAAATCGTTTAAGGTTGGAGCTGCCAGTGGTGTTGATGATGATGATGATGATGATGGGAAGCAATTAATGGCTAAAAGCATTTTTAAATTGATCGAATCCTAAATCCATTTCGTATCCAACTATTACTCATGTCATGTCATGCAAATAGTGCTTCCCATGACAAATATGAAACAAAAGCCACCTGTGAGTGTGAATAAGGGCAGCTGGGGATATTTCTAGCCAGTCCTCTTGTCTAACTTTAAGCCATAAACAGAAGCAGACCTTTTGATTTTGACGGAATCAGATCAGCTGAAACTTGTTGAAAAGTACCTAATAAAGCTGCTCATAAATCTTGGTATCTTGGAGCAAGCCCGAATCATTTTTTTTCTACTTGTAATAAAAAAAAGCTAAACGAAAAAATGTGCCTACGTAAAACTACAGATGTACTGTTGCACATGTAACGTTTCAGGACTGCCAAATGGAATAAATGTCACAGAATTACTGTAAGGGCAGTGGTAACCAGCAATAATAGTATGTCATTATTGTCTAGACACGTTGACATTTCTTCCCGGTAAGGAAAGCGATCGGCTCAGAATCAGAAAGGAGGAATCATTGACATTATCAAACAGTAGTAGTAACAAAAAATAAATGAGGAATATTAGGGATGCAAAACCTGAAATCAAGTGAGATGGCAAAATTCAAATGAAAAAACTTCCAAGCCAAATGCATTATAAGGGGTTAGGCACTAATTCCGTCAAGAATATCATTCAAAAAATTTTTGCTTCAGTTGCTGCACTTTTGTATTAAATATACAGTTTCAAAAGTGCATATTTCATACGTTTTGCCATTTTTAAACTTTAACTTGTCATTTTTTGCCCGTCTTGAAAAACTGTGTAGGTACATAGGTGTAATATTTTACAGTTTAAAAAAATTTATTCCGTCTTCTTTAAGACCTGCCCTAATCAAAATATTGTGACACGTAATATTTGCACTGCTCCCACTACAATTCAAAACAAAGAAGAAAACAAAGTTATGAACTGTAAGAGCTGGTACTATATGGCATATGGAAGGTTTATAGTCGTTTAATCATGAAATATATACAGATGCATATATATATATATATCTATATATGTAATAAATGTTGTAAGAACTGAACAACTGAATAGGACAGACTTGCCCTGCTCTATACACCTAGCCAATTTCTGTGATGGGGAATTTGATTTTTCCTTTTTCTCTCTCAACAAACCGCCCATTTCATCTAATTCAAGTCGGAATGAACATATATCTTGATGATATTAACCAAGTTTGGCAGTGTGATAGGCAAGTCCTGCTCTCAAGTCATCTAACTCAATTCAGAAGCGACAAGTTTCCACTTGTAATCTCATAATTCCAATTAATTCATTCAATACATCAGATCACACATTGGAATTCCACTGAAAAAAAAACCTGTAAAGTTCAATACCTACACACACTATTACCAAGCAATTTCCCATCTACAAAATACTACCAATAGGTAAGTACTTTGTACCAATCTCCGTTTAAGTAGTTGTGTAGGTATTTCGTCTTCTTTTTATATTGTTGTGTATAAAATCCAATTTATTATCCGCTTGATCTAGACTTTGAATCTGCATCTGGAGAAGTACAGTTTAGCATTTAGTTCATTAATAATTGGAAAAAAATTTGCCTCAAATGGAATGAGTAATAAATAAATGAACTTGTATTAAAAAAAAATCTAAATGTATAACATGGGCACATTTTTTATTATCGGCCGTCTACAGTCTAGATAGTAGTAAGCTAAAAAGAAGATGGGCGAGGGACAATAGAAGCAAATTATGTGCATCTGCAATCTTGTTGCATTTGCATTTGTTTCGTTTTTTTTTTGCTGTCTGCAATGCTTTCCATCAAATCTGCTTCCTTCCAAGGCACAGTGCCCTGTTAGCTTCGAACGAATTAAGCTTATACGTATGACGTGTATAAATATGTACCTTTGTACATAGGTACGCATATAGGATTCAAAAAATTACACGTAATTAACTATCTGTAATTATATTATGCTGCCTTATAAATGAGCGAATACGTATGAGAATTAGTAGGCTCTGTATAGTGGATGACGGATAGTGTACTTGTGTCAGTGTAATTAATGTGCTGCTCTTCCTCCTCGTCGGTGATGTTCATCATCTTCACGTTCCTGCTCACGTGAAATCGAAGTCCCTTGCAAAAATCAAAATCGAAATCAAAATTAAAATCAAATGCAAGCAAGAATCTTAAATAACGATTTTTATTAAATTGTGTGGGTGTGTGCTATCTATCTACTGGATGCTATGGTTTATGGCATGGCATCTCCGTGTGAACAATTCCAACAACTACGTACTTACATCATTTCACTATCTTTATTTTAATTTAGTTCTGGCTCATCGTCAATCTTCTCTCTCGTATGTATGGCAATGTTATGTCCATCTACGTATTTATGTATACTTTTTCTATACAAACTCATACCTTGATTTATAAAGCAAAATGATACATTTCAACTGAATCCTGCCAAGTTTTCCATGAAAAATATTCTATTTACCATGTTTTGGCGGAAAAATTAAGTCGCTTATAGAAATTGTAGAAAGAAACTGCGAAGTGTAAAAATACGGGATTACTGAGGAATGTTTTTCGATACAGCATTCATTGTTAGTCCGAAAGTGCGCTATTCCAATAATTTTGCTTCTTAATCCAAGATACAGCGTTTTGATGATGCTTTAACAGCAGTGCATAGTAAGAGCCAGTAATTATACTTTAATATGGCAGAGTATGTATGCACTTTCTTGAGTAATGAAATCATTTATTAAGATCTTGTCTCGTAATAACATCTCATTTTCCCTGGGGCTTTTGTAAGTTGTAAACTTTGTTTTCGTATTTTGGAATGTACCACACTACATTTTTTTTCAGTCTGGTTCTGGTTTTGACTTTGACTTTCTTATTACGATTCTGGGCTCTCCGATCCTATGGAATGAATACTACCTAGGTATGCACTGTATTAGTATTACAGGAATTCCTACATACATAGATAACAAGACCTCGTTGGTGGCTGGCAAAAAAAATATGGAAGTATGGAAATTGGAAATAATTATGCAGTGGATACCGAAAAATCCAGTGTTAATTTTTGATTTATAGCAGTAAAGTGACGGCACAATACAACACAGAACACAGTGTAGTCTTTACAAAGAGTCACTTGCGTAACTCGATGCAAAACATTTGAAACACAATAAATTATTATTATTTTAGGTTTAGCCAAGCAATCGTACAAATACACCTGTGGCCTGTGCCTGTGAGATTAATGCAAAATGTAGAATCTTATTGCTATACTGTGTACTGCATAGTACGTGTATTAGTCTGGGTACATTTGAATGGTGGTTGGATTAAAGTACACCTGCCTATTAATTTGAAGGGTATACACTGCGTACAATGTATGTAGATATGCCAAGTATTGACTTGAAGTGAGGTTAAGAATTAATCGATTTCACACCAACTCCCAACTCATGTCAAACGTCCAACGTCTCAAAAGAATTGTGCTAAACCTGTTGATAATGAAACTGTGAAATGCAAAGAAAAGAAGAATTTACTCGTATAACTATGTATATGTATATACTCAATAATATAATACACTAAAATGAATAAATAAATTGTTATTATTATTATTGTATAACTACCTAGATATACTTTGGACTAAACTACACTGCACATACCCTAAACCCCCGATTAAAGCTCCCGAAAGCTGTAGCTAGAACTATGTAATAACTTACCTAACCACCGAACTGCATCTACAAATGTCAACTTCACTAACCACCGTTGTAAAAATAATTCCTCCTTTTAACTTGCTTTAAAAAACGCCGATTTCTGTTTTTAAAAAGCTGCTCAAAATATTGACTGCTAGAATAAATGGCGTAATTGCAAACGATTTTCTTACACTATTAAATTCCATATTTTTTAAATATAATTATTGGCTAATTTGAAGAGTAGTGTTTGAACTCCAGTAATAAATCGGAGATTAGCGGTGAGATGTAGAAAACACAGCGAGTATATAATAATATGTATGTACTTAAATACGGACTAATTCTCTACTTGAACTTGATTATTTGTACAATGGGGTTTGTTCCTTTTTCTCGAAATACTTTTCCGCTTTAAGCATTGCATTGGCTCTGCTCTGACTCTCAGCTTTGTGTGTTCCATATTTGTCCGCTCCGTTTCCATATTCTAATTCTGATGTTCCTGTACTTAAGCGGTGGGACTACGTGAGAGATAGTGTAATTGTAATTACAGGTGGATTGGCTACGCACAGCTCACTTTACTGTACTTATAGTTGGATCCTCATTGAACACAAACTAACAATCCGGAGATCAAGTCAAGCCCCAACCCAAAAGCTTCACAGATCTAAAGCTCAAAGAGTCCCAGCATCTTCTCTCAGATCAACCATTTATCCACACAGTATCTTATAGTGTCTTCTTCACTCAATCCAGCCAGGGCCGTACCAAGAAAAGTTTTGTGAAGACTACTTCTAAAAAGTACAGTTTTAAAATGCGTTATTTGGAAAATTCCGGTTTTTAAGTTATTTATTTTAAAATCCAACTTTTGACAATGTTTTTAAAAATCACGATGACAGTATTTCAATACATTTGGCATTCGTCAATTTTAAACACCACTTTAAATGTATTATTTATTTTTACCACAATTTGGAATTTGATAACTGTGCAGCCTATACATAGCTAAATCCACTTCTGCCGCCATTATCGCTAGTAAATAGATTGGGAGAAGATACGCCGTATTTGCATGCAATGTAAAAATTGAATTAATGCAAGATCATGAGACGTATGTAGAGGTGCGTGCGTCCTTTTACCGTGCATCGTATTATATTATAAAAGCTGTGACTTTGTTAGAGATTATGAAGGGAAGAGAAACAAAGGGAAAGATGGAGATTGAAGGAGATTAGCAGATAATTTTAGCACGTGACTGATTCCCTCTTCATCTCGCCAACTTTCCATGTATGAAGGTACCGTAAAACTTCTAATAATACCCGGGTCTCCAATATTTTCCGGGTCAAAGGGTTGTTTCTCAAATAATTCCCCGGGGAAATATTAGAAGCTTTACAGTATTTACCTACACTACACTACAACGACTGTCGACTACACCATTTCTACCTACAGGGAATAATACCGTCACCGTCCCTGTCTGTTTGGTCCTCTATGATCTTGTATGACAAGGCACAAATTGCATGCTTAATCCTCACGAATGTATGGTTTATGATTCTCCGCTGTTTCCCCTCCTTTTCTTCCTTATTGCCTGTAATACTGTAAATACATATGGTTGAGCTGAAGTTGAAAATTGAAATGGAGAAGGAAAAGGGAAATATCCCTTCATGACGTCCACCGGTTTGTAGACGTAATTTAATTGTTTATGTTGTGATGTGCATTGTCCGCTAAATTGTTAAATTGAAATCATGTTGACGAAAGGTGATGGTTCGAGTGACGTTTCTGTCATCACTTAGGCCTCATTTAAATTTTCAATCTTGACTCAAGTTGGTCTACACGGTCTTAATAAGAGTTGGCATAGGCATGTATCTTATAATATAGAAAGGTACTTATGTACATCGTCGCTTAAAATGCAAAGTTGCCCAAATCCTGTCGTAGCAAGCGATGTAGTGGAGTAGAGTCACATCAGGCACATTTCCATAAACTTGTAAAAGCGAATTCGCCTAAATTCTATTGCATGCATAACACTTTGCCCGCAACTGTCTTTTACAGTATAAATCGGCAACGTAAATGTATATACCGCTTGTATTCTATCTATGTACATACCTAGCATAGTATCCACTAGCCAGATGCAATTCGTTTTGACCCCCCAAAGCGATTCTAATACCATAAACCATTTTAAATATAGCCCGCTTTGCAAATTAGTAGTTTAAAAAAGGTGCAGAATTTCCCATTTACTTGTGTTTTAGTCTTTCAAAAGGTTTGATTTAATTTGTTTAACAGTTGCATACAATTATATTGCATTGTACTTGAAAGCTTCCAAAGCGTCCTACGCTTGGATTTATACCCACCCACACACCTACCTGTTCATTTTTCCTCTTATAAACCAGAAGATAATGAGTCCATTCACTTCCTTGAATACCGATACAAGTTATTTAGTAACCGTCATTTTGCTTCTTAAGTAAGGACGGTTTCATGGGTAAAACTGTTTGCGTTGGCGTTTGAATCACTTAGCATCGACAAGGACTGTAAACATAGCGGCACCTGTCCGCGTGTGTACTTCTATATGTTGTATATAGCATACTATACATATCGTAGGTACTTTGAATGTGTAGGTAAGTACTTACCTGGCGTCGCACTCGACGTATATAAACGAAGAAATTCATGTCCAAGTATTTTAATTAGTTGAGAATTACACTCAAAGTATTGTTTTGCACCATCTTTGTGAGTGTTCGGTAAACATTGTAAGGGAATGAATGTGTAATTTGAGGGATTTTACTGATGCATGGGTTTTTAAAAATGAGAAACGAGTCTATAGTAATGGACGGTGGAGGATGCATTGGAAATTTCGGCACGATTCCAATTATCCCATACGCCATACGGCCCAATTTAAAAAAAAAGTTCCATGCACAAAACTGCAAAACTGAGCAATTAAATCAAATGTCTTTGCTGCAGCATGTGGGACGTTATTATTATGAGTGTTTGTACTATTATTGCTGTGCCGGTGCATTCAACAATCTCATGTCAGTATAGGCAATATTTTCTGCACCTCAATGTACTTTGCTGACGTCTTTAACGAACGTATGGAGTATTAGTTCGAATATTGGATTTTTTCTTACTATATCTCATTTCCTTGATTGCTGAATAATTAGAATACCTAAACATAATATGCAGAAAATAGAGAGTTAGACTTAAATTAGATTAATATACCTCGATTGCCAAGGGAATATGGGTCAGATTTGTGGTTACGTAATTATGCATTGGATCCCATGCATGGATGGATGGAAACCTTTGAAATTGCAGAAATATTGTTGAATAATCGAAAGCTTATTAGCTGTTTCAGGTATTTTGTGCGAAATGAAAGTAAAGGTTGATTTAACAAAGATTACTGTAAGTACACATGCCTACTTACTGAACAGAGCCCTGATTCAGCAGTTCCTTATTACATAGCTATGGCTTCTTACTTCTGCTATTTTTTTGTTTGTTTGTTATGCACAAGTTTGTAAAGTACCCAATTTACTTAACAATATCCTACGCCTCCCAATTAAAGTACTAGTTAGGGAATGAGCTAAACTAGCGTTACGGACGAATTATACATAAATTAAGTTAAACGTGCTATAATTTGTATGTTTAGAGATTATAACGAGTACAAAGTATACAAACTACGCGTCAGAAATCAAAACGAAACAATAATTATAGAGTTAGACACAGTAGAAAACATACCTACCTATTAAAGCCCACAGAGTGGTTTGCTATGGATGGAAACTAGAGAAAATGAGACTCGATCGGAAAAGTAAAATATTTCCATTAAGTAAGATTCAACTGGTAGGCATAATTGCAATGGTAGGTATCACTGTGTCCTGTCCCTGTCTCTCGGCGTTGAAAATAAATTTGGAAAATGTAGAGCAGAGCAATTCTTATTAGTCGTGTAGGTATATTATATCGAGATAATCCAATCCACAATTTGGTCTAATTTCTAATTTTTGGTAAAATGACTCGATTTTTCCCCCACGGCTTTCCTACCCATTCAGCTGTCCAACATAGCGAGTGCGAGTTGAGTAGCATTAGCATGAGGGTCACTTGCTTTGGGCTTAGTCTGTGGCAGTGTGACTCTTTCGTACACAGTGCAACTATGTACATATGCAACTGAACAACAAAGTATGAACTGCTGTATAGAAAAGAGCATTTACCTCTCCACTTAAATACTGAATACTGTTGAACAGGTGAACAAGGGTATAATTGATGCATTTTTGCGAGCGGTCATTACATACTTTAAACCACACTACGCACCTCAATTTAAAAAAAAATTAAGACTATTCAGAGATAGTTCTTACTACATGCTTTGAGACTGTTATAGTATCGGCCAAGAATATGAAAGAAACTTGGTGTAAAGCCTTTGCTACGCACTCACTAGTCGGGAATATTGCAAAAATGATTTAATAGCTTTCAAACGCATTACAGAGGGAGAAACATGTGTCATTTTGCACCTGAAGGAAACAAAGGATGAAGGCTCAATAAAGGGAGGTCCACTCTTGGCAAAATGTATTTCTACGCTCTACCAAAGCTCATTAAAAAAGGATGCATTTTTCATTTGGAATGCATTAAAAACGCATTTATTGCGCATCAAACATGGCTTAAATGCATTCCAAATGAAATTGGAAATTCCATCCATTTTTCAAGATTTTTGGTAGGGTGTAGCATAGGTAACCTACGTATGTATAATAATAACTCAATCTCTAGTCGCAGGGCTAGAAAAAAGCAAAAAGAGCATTGAAAATTGCATGTGTGGAGAGTAGATGCGTGATTAGATTTAAATATGAAATCAAACCTTGAGGTATCAATATTCTACAGCGTATCGTCCATGTACAAGCACATGTGATAAGCTCAACAGTTTTACTACAGTAGTTCCGAGAAAAATTCAAGAACAAGTATGAGCATACGAGTACAATTATAATAATACAGTATGCTGTTCTAACTGGCGAGTCCATTAAATATATTGGCATGCACCTGTACGTGTATAGGAACGGTCTTCCCCTGTCTTATTTACGACCGGCTCCACTGTGTGGCCTTTCCTTTGACTTATCCTTAGCTTTCTTTGCTTCTAAACGACAAGAATTTTAAATTATTCTATACTATCATTACCAATATTCGTCCCTATGTTCAACCTATTGAGTCCTTCAAGACGAAATGCATAGAGATACATTTACCTATGAGAGCAAGTTCTCAGCCCTCCAGTGTGACTGTCAGTAATGCTTAGATTTCACTCATAATTTCACAAATATTCACATCACGCATCATGGAAGTAACCAGATGAATATCTCTCATGACTTATTGGGTATATACATACCTATGCAATATTATACTGTACACCACCATCTGTTTGAATGAATGCACTTGTGCAGATTTGTTTGTTCCTTTCTGCAAACTTTCTGTCCCTCTGATAAGTTGTTGAGGTCGACATCCTGCCTGTCACTACTCCTGACAAGCTTCAATTCAGAAATTCAAAGTTAAGGTGAGAATCAAGTCGTTGGTTGTCGGAACAGAGATACACGGACAAAAAGGTGTTAAAAGTAAAAACAACACAAAAACAAAAAAGGAAATATCTATACTTTGTGATTTGGGATTCCTTTCAGATTCTAGCTCAGAATAAAGCATTTAAATGTGAAAAATTATTGTGTAAAGGTGACTTTTGGTGAGTGTGTGGTGTGGTGTGTGTGACGTATTCTCATTGTGGACAAGTGTCTCTTTCTCAGTTCATTTTCTCGTCTGCATGTTTTATCCTTCTATCTGTGCTATCTGCCTATCTGCCTGTCAGTCAGTCAGTCACTCAGTCAGTGAGTCAGTTTGTCAGTCCGTGAGTCTGTCGGGTTTCCTTCTTCTTCGTATTTTGTGTTGGCTAGACTGACGAGGACGAGACTCTCAGTAGTGCAGTGTCTTCCCATTCAAATTAACATTCAAATTCAGATTCAGACAGTTCGTTGTGGTGGGCAAGAAGTACATGGCTGGATGGTTAGACACACCAAACACGAGCGAACTGTCGAAAAGTGGCTACAGGAGCTCATAAAAAATGTAAATATGCGATTTACGTAGCAAGCGCACTTACCTACTTTCCTACACACACACATACATACAAGGTACAGCTAGTCGTACCTACATATGAAGGTATGTAGCTACCTTGCCTTGGCAGTTGGCACGTAGATTTACTCAAGATATTATGTAACATTATACAGGAACTTACTGGAGTGGTTCTGTGGTTCCTATATTTGGGTATAGTACAGCTGAAATGGAAACAGCAAAGCATACTATGTCGACTGGTCTGAACATACAAATCGAAAATCGAACCAAACCGAAACCTTCCTTTGTAACTCAAAGAATACTGTACAAAAATCACTTCTTTTTGAAAACGAGATCAGTTTCACTTTCTGTGTAGCTCTATGCAGACAGTAGAGTGTTGAACAATGCTAGCACAAAATTAGATCTTTTAAAGTAACATTTTAAAGAGCGTTTTTTAAAAAACTTGATTGCTGAGTTAGGTGTACAAATACGACGATTTGCATTCTTGTTCCAGATAGATACAATATCTTGCTTTTTCAGAGGCAAACCACAGAGCAGAGAAGCCAGAGACGCTATGCTTGAATGAATGGGTAAAAATATGGAACGAAATGAAGGAAGCTTGAGTGGTGGGCTATTACGCATACCGTACCTCACCATGGAATTTTCAGCATGATTTCTCTCACTCTAGTTTGCAGTATCCGCGTGTATCTGCATAAGCATGAAAAATACAGTAACCTCATCAAAAAGAAAAAAGGCTCTTAAAAACCTTTCGAATCCTCACAGAAACTTACCTAAAGTCAGACATTCATTGTCTCCAGGCATTATCATAGGCATTTCGATTTACTCATATTATCAACTATGCATACGAATAATGAGCACGGCTTACCAACGTACATATGTACTACGTATACTACTTACTACCTGGCTGCATTATACTACCTACATGATAATTTGTTAAAAAGATTACACTATCCTTGGAGATCGGGGAATTGAATGCTGCCAAGCATCTTTTATACGAATTTCTTTATCAGCCAAACTTGAAGAATAAGCCAAAGCAAACAGCCAGTTTCCACACAAGTCTCATTCACAAATGCATTCTTTCATACTCTTTGGGATCATTCATTTATTACGTCTTAGAATTTAGAAATGTATGTATGTCGTTGATTATATATCTAGCTGTGCTTATTTTGAAAACTAGTAAAACCGATTGTTTACCGCATTGTTTAAAATGTAAATATGACTCTTTTAAAAAATAGTAAAATTACTACTTACAATTATTACAATTACTGAAAATCCTGTACTAATCAAGCAAAGTAGTATTTGAAAAGCCCATTTTTGTCTCTCGTTTGATTATATAAGATATGAAATAGGATAATATTGCAGTCCTATAACCGTTACGTTTTTGCGGTAGAGTTTTAGCTGGGGAATAATAATAATGATAATGACGCACCGAATACCGAATGGAAAGCTATATGAGGTCTGCCCTGTCGAGTTTTAGTCAAGTTAAAAAGTAGGTAAGCCCACATTTTTGACATCAACTTCCCTTTGCATGTGCTTCTATAATTAGCGTGTGTGTGTGAGCCTGGACGAGGAGTCCAAAAGCTGATTGCCAATCATCTTTGTCAGCTTCAGCCTCAGCGTCAGCGTCAGCCTCAAACCAAAAAAAAAACGTATTGCATTTTAGCATCGCCCCGCAAGCACACTGTCAGTTGCTCTCTTTTAACATTGGTGCATCCACAAAATCTTTTTACCTAATACTTCAAAGAGAGTGTAGCATTATTATTGCATAACATACATACATGTATGTAGGCCCAAACCCAGTCACAAGACAAAGGTTTTCGAAACACGGAATTAACATTCAAACCACCACTAAATACACGTAAGAATACAACTCTTAATCTTAAGTCTATTACTGTAAAACGCGGCATGGTTACCTACTGGCTCCTCACTAATAAGATTTTTTTTCTAAAGTTCTAAAGAAATTTGAGATTTGTATCTGTGCAGGTAATTCTTTTCAAAATTTAAAATAACTTTTTAGAGTTCATACATTTTTACTATACAAATTTCAAATGATAGACTGCAGACGCAATGAAAGGTAGATAATTTGTAAGATTTCACTTTACTTATACATTATTGTGAACATACATACATACATAAGATACAACTCTATCCCTTGTTTTAAAATTTGTGTTAGCTACTCCGCTGGTAGTAGTTTTTTTTAAAGGAATTCGTATTGAAAGCTTTATTTGCTGACTTTCCCCCTTAACATTGTGCCAACTGTCAACTGAGAATTTAGCACCACCTCAGGATTTCACGTTGTCATTCCATGCGATTCAATAATTCAATTAGAGAGCATTGCGTCATTCCACTACCTTTGCTATATACAGATACTACCATATAGCCACGTGACAAACGGTGACAACTTAACTGAAAAGTAATTTTAATAAATTTATATTTAAAATATACATTTTTTCATTGCTATTTTTGTACTTGGTTATTTACTATGGGCAAGTACATAGTAGCTTAAGAAGCAAAATGACCTAAATGCGGTCAACTATTCTTAATAGCAAAGTGATATAGACAACTGGTTGTGTAGTTCATAATTTTTTGGAATATGCAACAAAGATATTTTGTATCGATTCCATTACTCTCAGTGCTTTGGTTTCAATTTGTTCTTGAAAGAAAATATTTGGAAGTGAAGTAAAATATTGAAACTAATACATAAATGTGAATACAAGAATTACTTACCTACGCACTGACTGACGGGCTCAGATCAATAAATCGTGATTGATTTTTTTTGCAATCGTAGAATATGCATGTGTTTGGTTAACATTTCCCGACCAATAATTCTTCTCGTACTTCGTGGTTAAATTATATGTTAAACTTACAAGTGCATACCTATATCATTATATACATAGGCACGCCCACTTCATTTGATTTCCAATTACATGTATACTTATTTCTGTGATTGCTTATTACATTGTCTAAAAGATTTTTGGAGAAAACCTCTAAAAGAGCAAGACATTTGATTTGCTACAGTTTCCCGTTAGAAATGACTATTTACTGTAGAGCAAGCACCATGGACGGCCAAGTTTCTGTAAGTCACCCTGCGGCGTCCTAGGCCGGTTTAGAGCTGGAAACTGCAAAGGCGTAGGTAAAGAAGTATTGTGCAAAAATAACCAGGAAATCGTATAAATAAGAAAGGAGGCAGCATGTCCATTGTTTGGGGAAGCTATATATGGATGTACTTCTGGAATGCCTGTGTAAATAAAACTTTTTATGTTCTCACTCACTACTCCTTCCTTTGCTTTCTTTTTATTGCACATGGTCTAGTTTACTACGCTGCGTTGCGTTCCTTGGCGTTGTGTTGACTGGGCCATATTGCATTCGTTGGATTCTCTGGGTTCTGGTCCCGGCTTTTTGGTGAGCCACATAATTATTTACATATGCGTTGTGGAAACTATACTCTGTACAACTTCCCTCGTCGTAGTTGTTTCCCTTTGGTTCTAGTTCATTTTCTGACTTTGAGAGAATGACAAAATATCAGGAGGGACAAATACGACAAAACTTTGGTGCATATCATTTGGAAACGGAAACTACACGTAAGCATGTAAGTAATTCGAGTAACCCGACTTTGTGTCTGTGTGTAGTAAACATTTCCAGTGCATTGGACGTATCATAAAGAGATAAATAGCCATTGCTTTGCAAGGACTGTGACACAAACCCCTAATTTATTTCCCCCCAAACCAAAAGCTACTCTGTTTCACCCCTTTGCCAGCCCATTATGCCGTTCCGGGCAACCGTACTCCGTGACAGCCGAACGTACCTAAGGCAAGTCTTGTAATACAAAAAATAAATTGAGGCGCAGACTTTGACACAAGGCCAAACGATATATTTACTTCTTCAAAAAGTGCAAAACTTTGAAAAAAATATATTAATTGACTAAAGCCGAGCATGTGCATATTTTCCATATAGTGGTGAAAACGTTATAGGTACATAACTTTATAAGTACCAACCGACTTTTGTACATTTAAAAAAAATTAAGTAACATATAGGTATGCAGGTATTTTTGTCTTCATTATAAAGCAATAGGTAAATATTTACAAATCAAAATTCTGCTCTATCACTCACTATTAAAAGGTCTCTGTTAAAACCCGCATTGTATTTCATTAGATTAACCCTGACCATATCTATTTGCTATATTGCCAATGTTTGTGTACGCAAACAAGGACAGGGTAATGTACATACCTATATCTATATAAGTATCAGGTGTCAGCAGGCTAGTTTTAAAATACATAGGTGGTACTTTCGTACTCATTACACATGCTGTGTCTGTATACATAATCATAATCATGGATCATACACTAATCCATGCTTTCACACACTGACGGTCTACGGTAATCGAGAGCTGACGCTGACATTGAGATTGAGAGAGACGCATGCATACGTTGTGTCGAATAATTCGAACAATCTAATCTGGTGATCGTGAGAATTGAGTTGAGTGATTGAAAGTCAATCAGAAATTTCAGATTGAGTTGGCAATCAGATCGCTTACCTCGCATACTTGTAGCCGCGTATCTCTCTCTCTCTCTCTCTCTCTCTACTGTTCTTTCATCAGTCAGTCAGGCAATGAAATTTTATCTGGAGCCTTTTGTTTTTCTTCATTACACACTCCGATCCCAACAGTCAGTATAGTCTCGGATCCCGCACTATTCATTTACAGATATATACCCATATATATATATATATCTCCACTTTTTTCATTTTATTGGTAAAGGACTAGCGACAAATTTTGTCAGACATTTAATACGAGAAGCTTTGGTGTGTGTGTGGAAATAGAAGCTATAAGCTATACCTACCTAGGTACCTACATACGTGCCTACGTAGAAAATCACGTGTTCACGTAGCAGACACCCAAAAGCTCCCCAATATAAGTGCATCGGTAATACAGCTACCTACTTATTACACCAATTAACGGCACAGATACAGATAGTAGGTATACACCACATAAGTATTAAAATATTTGGCACCAGCTGCATTATATACAAATTATTAAACGTGGTAATTTTTGTACAAACATTTTAATCATTAATTAACCCATTTCCGCTAATACCACCACGTCATATGTTTTAGAAAATGCTGAGAAATGTCCGTATATAGCAACTAGAAGGACTTCCATTTCATAGTAAAAATAATTAGTAGATATAGGTATTAGTAGGTACTGACTATAGCTCACTAAAGGACTGCAGTGTAGGAGCCTGTAAATTTGCAAGACTGCAAGTACTGCAACTAATGCAAAGAAGGCAGTAATTTATAATAAGACTGTCAACTTGGCAAAAAATTACTAATTCTCTTTTCCTATTATTATGTACACATTTAAGCTAGGTACTTCAGTATTACAGCACAGCATCAGCATTCCTATGCGTTCACTATGCATCTATTGTATCTGTAAGTACGTGAAGCATTCACTAAGTTAGATAATAAGGTGGACAAGGAATCACACACTGGTTTAATCTACAAGGTCCGCGTTCTTGTATTTAATTACCATAAGTACTTTTGTATCTACGTGTATCTATAAGTATAGGTACATACACAATTACATACTTGGGTAACTTGGCACTCTAACTGTATCTGTATATATGTAGGCATCCACCTAATCAGGTATTTACTATAAAGGGAATTTTTTTTTATAGGGAAGTTTGACTCGACTCGATCCAAGGAATCCATACGTATTGGAATAAAACCTTGACTTTTTGATGTTGACACTCATGCTCTATGTACTCAAGCATAATTCAGTTGGACAATCATAACATTTCCAGAACCACCAGTGCTCGTGCTACGTGAAATCCAGGACCAGGACCAGGACCAGTGCAATTCACAATCCAGAACCAGAGCCAGTGCCAGAGTGCAGTGTGTACTAGTATCTACATTATCTCCGCCTATATATCTATAAAGTGCTTCGAGATACTGCTTAACTGACATAAGCACATAGAGACAATAAAATGTTCTAATATATAACTCTCAAGTGGATGTAATAGAAGACGAGGATAAAAGTTTCTACAGTCAGTAGTGAACATGGTCGTCGGTATTTAAATGTATTTGTATTGTGACGAGCTCTCAAGTGAGCAGGCTAAAAGTCATTTTCAACAACTCGGAGGACAGTTTCTGTGAGAAAGCTGAACCTGAAGGAAAGGAACCAGAAACCAATTTGTTCAACTATTCAACAAATTTCTGTTCAAATTTTAAACTTATCAAGCCATCGACAGCCACAGATTTATGTGAGTGCGGCAGGGCTTTCGTCTTTTTTGGTGATTTAGAGACGGCAGCAGGTTACAAAGGATCTATCAGTCAGCCAGTCACTCAGTCAGTCGTCAAAAAATACTCTTGGCTAGGACATTTACATTTTTTTTCTGTTGCGTACAACTTCACACCTGCAAAGTGTGTGTGTGACTCTGTTGCGGCCGTGACTCTGTTTTATTCAGAAACATAAATCATGGAATCCCTCACCAAAAGTAAGTCACTTTATGTTCAATTCTAGTAATTTATTATTATTATTATTATTAGTATCATTTTACTAAACAATTATTTCTAACAATAATAATGTTGTTCCAAAGGCACAAAACTATCAGTATTTAATGGTAGGTTTGTATTTTAAATAATCTTGAGTGCCTTTATCTGCATCTGGTAGGGGTAGTGAGTACAACGTTTTTTCATCCTTGTTTATGGTGAAGCCTTACCAACGTAGGTAAGTGCGTACAGTCACACAGTAAAAAAAACAGTAAGCTCAGACATGATATTAAACAGTAATACGCTACCTCATCCCCTTGTTACAGAGCAGATACAAGCGTGACATTTCTATTGGTTTTTGTAATCTGAATTTTTTTAAGTTATATAGGTTCAATAGTTTTCACGTGACTATGTACTAGTATAAATTTCGACTTAAAACAGGTAAAGCATTATAAAAGTGTATGGTAGGTAGTTACCTACATACAATAGACAAGGGAAAGATCGTGACACCAGTTCACGACGTAATGACATTAAATATGTACATGTGTTATTAGTATTGAGAATTGAATTGTTCAGAAGCCAGAAGCTATACTGATAGTTGATAGAAGTTCCAATGACCAGTAGTGAGTAGTGAGTAGTATAGTGAGTGTGTGCACTACTCTAATTTGTCTAGATTCTGTAAAACAAACGTCAAAGAACTTCAAATTGTGTCCCGTGATATTGTTTATTTTAAAAACGACAAATTTTTTGAGCAAATATTGTGATTACCTACATTAAGTAGTACTGATACCGGATTTTAAAATGTACAGTGCTCGTGGAAGTGCATCCTTTTCCGAAGAGAATCCATCCAAGAGCAGTAATAATCAATATTTTTTTTTCGATCAAAATCTATTCTGGAATTAAAGTAGCTCAGAGATATCATTATTGACACGTGTAACTTACGATTAGTATAATCTTTATCTTGAGTTTACATAGTTGCATAACAGGTAGGGGCCTGTCAATTCATTATTAAGTCAGAGAAATGTACAAGTACACTCTACCAAAATCATCTGGACCGCATCATTTTCCGAAAAAGTGAAGTCATTTTTAATAGTTATAATCGCATTATTATGATGAGGTCCACATTTAGCCCATAATAATTCTCTATATATATATTGTTTATTCTTCTAGTTGATATATGGCCATAGCCGTTACAACCCCATTTGCTATTATCGTAATGTATAATGTTAATTCTCTATCTTATGAAGATACCCAAATGGAACCCATCTAGTTCGCATCATTGTGATGCATTCTAACGCATCAAAATGATGCGATTATAACTATTATAAATGCGGCTTCACTTTTTTTATGATGCGATTATGATGCGATGATTTGGTAGAGTGTACAGATGTTCATAAATATACTGCGTGGTGGTTTATTTTGGACATTTCGACATTTGTACGAAAGAGTTTGGCACCGAGTCAAAACATTAATACAGGTTTTGCCTTTTAGAACTCTTAGCAATAAATAATATAGGTATGTACGTTGTGACTGACATTTTTAACTTTATGAAAACCATTAAAACTATGATTAGCATTTTTTTAAAATGGTCAACAGAGTGTTTTTTGATTTTTTTTAGAAACTGAAACGTACAATGCTTGTCTTTTTTTTTACCGAGGTGGTATATAGGCGTCTTGTTTCATACATTTTGAAAGGCGCATATACCTAAAATGTTTTGCATGTTTGGAAATGCATAAAAATATTATTTGACCTTTTTGGAAAGATTTGTCCAAACTTAAACTTCACTCGCATGGTACGACATTGTATACTTGCAAGAACCCAGCTGTAGTAACTGCAATGCAAACATTGCGTAACTTCTTTCATTCCAATGTAAATACAGGGATGGATTCTGAGTGGCTTGTTTTTTTTCTTTCTCGTATTTTGTTTTCTAAAATTCGATCCATGGATTTGATTCGATAGGAAAGTGAAAGGGCAAGTGTACACTTACATTGTGTAAACAAATTCTAATACGCTGAGAGAGAGAGGAAAGTGGTTTGCAGTATGAGTAGGTGTAGGTATGCCGTCTGCTATACTTACGTACATACTTGTGTGCAATATTCATGAACTTGCACATCCGCATTACAGAGCACTACAGCAGAAAAGCCACACATTCGATATTTGTTTGTTTTTAACATGAGCTCTTAAGTACAGACTTCAAATTTCAAAGAAAATTCTTTTCACTTCCTGAAACTGGTAAATACACACATTTTGAAGATTGTGATAAGCGTGTTTAGAGAGATATGGGAAGGTTTGCACATTAGGATAAAAATAGGTAAATACCGATATAGCACTGACAATGAGTACACTTTCAGCAAGGACGTGTACTTACATACCGTATTAGCCATCTTAGACGCTGCTTCATGGGTGGCTTAGTCGTGAGAAATGGATGGGCTTCCAGTCCTACAGTTACCTAATGCTATTATGACTAACGATAAGAATGAGAATCCTTACAGCACAAGTACATTATTTGTAACAAACAAAACACAAGTGTTGACATACTAAATATGATATTTTGGCACGTGAAATACATTTCAATTTACAGTTTTGAAATTTGAACATCTGCTTACACTTTATCTACATGTTTTTCTAAAAATTCCTTGAAAAATGTATGAAAGTGAAAGATTACCTTTGGGTGTTCGTGAGATGGTAATACTGACACACGTGCATTTAAGTAGTGAGAGTCACTGACTGACATGCAGATGGGATTCTCAGAATTTTAGTCGGTATTTCCTACCTATGCATTCACCGGGAATCTCCGATTAGCCTCGAAAATTGTCAATGTGAAAACTTCTTCGTACTTCTGCTGTTTATAGAAATATGCAGTTTAAAAACAAGCTTTAATTGCAGCCAACTTGCTACCGCCCACCAAGTAATGCAAATAGCCCTAATTCGTTTAGGGGTAAAACCGTTTAAAAGGAAATCCGTCGCAGTATGGAATAAGATAGAAAAAAGTGGAATTTTTTATTGTTTCATTTTCTGAAGTTTAGGCTTCAAATTATTTTTACATTACTATAGAAGGTATTGCAAGAACTTAAAAGCGAATGAAAGTATTTTCAGTAAAGTTTTACTGTACTACAATCATTTAATATTAGAGTATTTTTACTTGATTGTGATTAAATTGGTCCCATTCTTCGGTTATCAGTAAAACTAGCACAATAATTGTCACAATTACCGGAACATCAATTAGCAGTTTAGTAGCGAGTTAATTATTATTTTTATGAACTGTATAAGACTCGTAGTGATAAGAACAATAATGACCGAGTGTGCTCGGACCTCTGAAGTGATCCTAAGCATAAACTTACTTGCTGGAACTCAAATAGCTCTTTGAAATACCCGTAATTTCTGAAAGAATGCTCAGATTATTTGCCATTATTTACAAGAGTTATTCCCCTGCGTTGTGGAAATAAAAATTGTCAGTATATGTTCTGATCAACTAATTTTGAACCCTTTGGCACAAAGTTAACACAGCAAATTAAATTTTTCCCTGATAGCGACCTAAAAAAGAGTCTATAAATTAGTCAATAGTTAAATAAAATTGTGGATGACCAGGTGTATTTCTGCAAAACTTGGAAATTTTAAAACTGTTTGGGAGACAAGTTTTGGAAGTGCATACATGCATGTAGCCTCTCTCTTCCTACCTACAATAACTATAAATACAAAGGTTCCCATAGTTACATACCCAGAGGTAATTCGTCACAAAATTGCTATTGGCATTGGCATCCCTCTCTCGTTTATGGAAGCTACCCTTGACTATCAGTAGAGTACAAGAAATGTATCAGCAGCATGTGTACAGCATGACAGCTAATTTTGAAACGTTGACATTCTAACACTGGTATTTATTTTTATTAATTTCAATTATTTACAGGGAAAACGCTGGTAATAATCGGTGCAGCCACAGTAGTTGTTCTGGCGGTGGTCGTAACAGTAGCAGTGCTCATCGACAATTCCGCAGACGACGAGACGCCAGTTGCTGAACGGGTGAGAAAAATCCTTGCCGAGTCTCCAGTCATTGACGGGTAAGCTGAGGGGAAAAAAAGTTTCTAGACTCAATTTGAATTTTAAATGTTGCCAAAATCTGGTCGTAAATCTTCATTTCTCTCAACCTCAACCAACGCACTCAAGCATTTGCTATGTAATCTCATATTTCTTCGTGTGTCTTGATCCCAGTTGACTATAATATGCACTTAGCATTAGCCGACACACTCTCCACACGATGACAGCTACCACTATGTACATATGGTTGCAAATATGATTCAACTTCGTAATTGAAATTCAGAGATTAACCCACGGCGTTAGCATATGATCCAGTGCACACAAACGTAGCCATGTCATTTCAGTTTTTCACACAAGCATCGAGGTATGTAACTCATAGATCTAGGCTCCCGTTTACAACTGTCATGTAAATAAATCGGCAGGATTCAAAAACGGCCACAGCAAGGAATAGAATTAAGAACGAGCTAGCAGAGTTTTAAATGTGCAAATTTTGTGTACTCAAGTCATGTTAATACTGATGCTCCTTACACTCATGACCTGCCAAATTCTTTGAGTTTCTCTCGAATTTAAAATCGGAAGTCAAGTCAAAACGTAGGAATATTTGGCATTGCCAAAATATACGAAGTGTAGCTTAGAAAAAGTTCAAATAAAATTTATATCGGTCGCCTCTTGTTTGTTTAAATAAGTTGTTTACGTAGGTACATTTCAAGCCTTTGAGCGGAGCTTTCTAGGAAGAGCTTACAAAGTACGCAGAGCAGTTCGCAGACCAAATCATTTCGTACAAAACTTTTGGAATGTAGGCATTCGATGGGTATTTAATTTCTCAACAAAGTGGTATTTGCATGTTGATTGTACCAGTACGTGTGTGTACTTTGAGTGATTGATTTCGTATTTAAATCTTTCAATTACCTCATTCTTTTCACTTTAGTCATCACATGAACAATTCTCTGTCATTGCCACATCCTTTCAACTGATCGTAAAACTTGTAAAATCACAACTTCAATCTGTAGCGTAGGATTGAATGGGGTACAACGGCAGTTTGAGAACTAACATTGCACCGTAATTACTCTTATTTATATCCCGTATAACTTGATTTATAGTGGAAAAGCATACCTCCTTACAGAAAAGTAATTAATTACTCTGAGAAATATGAGACTATAAGACCTTTGGTTAGACCAACCTTACCATACTACTAGGCATACACACTATATTTTTTAAGGATAGAACTATATGTTGGATGATATATTTTTAGTTCAATGCTCTCCTTTGGCTACGTTTTGACTAACAAGAAATTTAATACTTTCATGCTTCCAGACACAATGACTTCCCGTGGAATCTCCGGAACATCGTGTACAATGACTTGGACCGTGTCAACTTCAGTTCCGATTTGGGAAAAGATCCAGTCTGGGGACCCAATAACTCTTCACACACAGATATTCCAAGACTTCGTCTGGGGAATGTTGGAGGTCAGGTAGGTGACTCAAATTTATGAGATTTATACTGATTAGCAAAATAGCAAGCCTTGAGGATTTGCACATTTTGGAAGAATGCTTTCGCTTTTTATATTTTAAATGATCAACTTATGGTGGTCCAACTGCCAGTTACTAGCAATATCAATTACATTAGAAAATGGACAAGTATCTGCACTTTCTGCACGAAAAGTGCAAAGAATGACAGGAAACACTAATGGAATGGCAAACAGGGCTTATTTAGTCAACTAATCTTGTCCAATAAAATTCCCTAGAAGGGCTACAACGATGTTAATTGACCTGCCAGTACACTTATTTGAGTAGAGACTTGGTAAAAATTACCGCGATCAGCAGTAGGATTAGACACGTATGTAGGGATGTTTTAGCAGCAGCAAAGATATATATTGAAAAACGTGAACAAACTAAATCCCAAAGTTCTGCTACGTCCCTTCGATTTTGAACTTTGGAAAATTCAAAAAGTAACGTGCTTCTGCTGTGAGAATTAACATGTAGCAAGTCTAGTATTATTTGATTTTATTGAGAGAAAAAAATGACACGTAGACTTTGTCATCTGCCCGCTAGTTCACCGTAGAGAAGTTTCCCTAAAATTTCTGCTGAGTATATGAGATTTTTAGATTAAACTGTAGTTTATAACGTTATTATTGTTACTACCTATTTTAATTTATTTGCTTCTGTTTTTTGAAAAACTCGTTTAAAATTCTGCTTCAAAAATATCATTTTTATTAAAAAATATTTCCAAAACAACACCAAAAAAGATTTGTTTAAGACGACTAATCCGAGCTTTACAGCGTAGCAGAGCTGTGAGCGTCCCAAAAGACCATTATGCATTATAAATTAGAGGTGTTAGTCTCCCACACACAGGAAAGTCTCAGGAAATGACAAAGGAACGTAAGTCGTGTACAAAAAGTAGTTCTCACGGTTTGGAGTGAGGCGGAAAGATTGACAAAACGTATTTAAGAGGAGGTAATGATCCATTGAGACATTGTGGAGCCCTATATAGACCTGCTGCTGACATCTCCATTGATTCTTGACTTTATATGCAAATTAAGTTCATTAAATGTTTACTTACATCCAGTTGATTTACACCCAATCACCTCAATCAAACCATCAATCAATCAATCTGTACTAACATTTATGTATACTGCAAAAGATTTACAGTCCCCAGTTGACACATTCCCAGTCAGTAGAAGTCGACAGCCTACAATTAGCAGTTTTCTCAAACATGTGTGTTAAAGTTGAACTCAATCATTATTTTTGTCAGATTAATCAGTTTACCGTTTCTTGTAGTTCTTCTTGTACACAGCTTGTCTGTACTTTTTTATAAGATACACAGGCCAGGCTGTGCTGTCGATTATGATAGTATTAACAAGCCCCTGTTGAAACTTAGTTTGAATTTGATGTACAGCACACAATTCCAGATTACTGTGTTCGCTTCAATTAATTTTCACACATGTCGCCTTTTTTGGCAAGCGTTAAAAATGTCGATTTACAGACATGTACAACTGTGCAAAATGTACACACGTCTCATAGTGTTTACTTACAATTAGTAAATTGACCTCTTCAGGAATAAGAGCGCTAAAAGATTCTCTGCCGAAATACTTAATTATTGAGCCATTTCAATTTTCAAGCTGTAGCTGTCATTCTGTCAATTCATCACGCTAAAAGTCCTACGATAAAATTCTGATTTTATTGAAACTATATAATAGTTGGGTATAAAATTATGTAAATTTTCTGCACACTATGTATGTACTTTTATTTTTTCTAGTTTTGGGTAGCTTACACATCTTGTTCGAGTCAGTACAAAGACTCCGTGGAGCAAACTTTGGAGCAAATTGATACCATTCGTCGTTTAGCTGCCAAGTACAGTGATGATCTACAGTTTGCAACCAGTGCAGATGGTAACTTAATATAACATTATAAACTAAATCGTCCGTGCTATCTTCCCTACGATTAATATTACAATCTTTAAGACGAGAGAAAAAAAAAGCAGTGGAAGAATAATGTGAGGATGGGAAGTGTATTAACGGTAGCCTGTCCTATTTGTTTAAAGAATGATAGTACTTTACTTGATGTAGTGTTGAGAGCCAAAATGGCTTAGGGCCAATCAAATGTTAATCTGGTTCAATTCAATCCGTTCCACGTCCAACATTTCTGATCCCTCTCATCTCATGACTTAATCAACATTAAAATAGACTCGAAAAATAATGACTTATATGCTATTTAAGAGAAAGGAAATGGGCATTTTCTTACTGTGTTTGTACGATTATAATTTATAATAATTTTACCCTCAGATATTGAAGATGCTATGAAGAACAAAAAGATTGCAAGTTTAATTGCTGTTGAGGGTGGGCACTCGATGCAGTTTAGTTTGGGGATTCTTAGGATGTTGTATGCACTCGGAGCCCGCTACATGACTCTCACACACAGCTGTAACACTCCATGGTTCGTAATCGCTCTTTGTTTTCCTATTGAATTCAAAATAAATCATTTAAATGAATCTGTCAAAGGTCAACCTCACTTTCAATAGTCTTAATTATTTTGATTCAAAATACACATCATTTTTACGTTCCATTTAATGCAGGGCTGACGCTTCACCTGTCGACGCCATAAATGCTACTCTCATGCCACAAAGTGATGGGCTTTCCAACTTCGGCTTAGTAAGTGAGATCAAACCAAGTCAGTCCGTTGACATGCATAATCTACGTATATAATTATTCTCTATAGTAAACTATTTTGGTTGACTTAAACCACTGTCACAACGTATCCGTACATATTGGTCGATTTAATTTAAAATTTAATTGACCATTTGGAAGCTATTGGAAGAATTGGGATGCGAATTATCAAAAGGGCAACTGAATGAAAGTCGATTGGAGATGTATGTGTTCAGGACTCAGATTAATACAGTCTGTTACATAACGAGGAAGTAAAATCCATGTACCTAGATGTAATACAGATGACAGAGTACAATATTGCCTAATGATTTCTTTGTGAGGCAATTACCCGTCATCAATTAAGTGTGGGTTCACTGAATGTTTTTTTTTGGCTTTTGCTTGTAGGAAGTGATCGAGGAAATGAACCGACTGGGAATGATGGTTGACCTTTCACACGTGTCCCAGGCGACAATGAGAAAAGCCTTGAATCATACCAAAGCTCCTGTCATCTTTTCACACTCCTCTGCCTATACCATCTGCAATCACCATCGCAACGTCCCCGATGATATCCTTAAAACTGTCGTAAGTCTCAATCTTAAAAATTGAAACTGTTCTTTAGAGTATCAAGTTACAGTTTTTACAGCTAATCCAACTTTGACGTTGTTTTTTGTCCAATATTTGTTTTTTTTTATAGAAAGAGACAAATTCGATTGTGATGGTCAATTTTTACAGCCGATTTGTTAAATGCGACGGGGACAATGCTACAATTGATGATGTTGTTGGTAGGTTTGAAATTATTACGTTTACTCGACTAGCTGGAAGTCTTTATTAGTGTACCTAATTATCGATATTTCCGTGAAATTCTGTATGCTCAGTTTCCCTTCTCTTCTTTATTTTGTTCACATCTTTCTGATTTCTTTTTTCTTTACAGAACATATTGACTACATCAAGAATGTCACTGGACCAGATCACATCGGTATTGGTGGGGACTTTGATGGGATTGACGAGTAAGAAAGAACGTTAATTAAACGTTTAACTTCTCATTGATACGCTTACGTATTTGAATTTCATTTAGAAAGACCGATTTAACAGTTGACAGTACATTTTTTAAATGTGTTTAGCGTTTCAATCAATCTCGCGACCAATACTAACTTAATCTCACATTGCATTTTTGAATATTTCCAGAACTCCGTTTGGTTTGGAAGACGTATCCAAGTAAGATATTGATAATTTTATTACTACTATTAATTATGTACATTTAAATTTAAATTCAAATTGTGCGTAGTAAGATACATACAAGGTATAACGTATACGAATCTTTATATTTTTGTGCAAGAATTGGTGGGCAAATTATTATTCTTGTTATTTTTGCAGATATCCAGCATTATTTGAGGCACTCCTAAGGACAGGTCGATGGACGGATGAAGACATTGCAAAACTAGCACAGAAAAATCTTCTTCGAGTTTTCCGAGAGGTCGAAAAGGTGATAAATAATATGATTCTGTTCATTTCAAAACCTAATTTTCAAAATTATGCATTTAAGAACGAGTATTTCGTATTCAGTTCGTTCTAAAATCACATTTAAAAAATATGAATAGGTACGAGATTCCTTCGCCACCAATCCTCCAATCGAAGATACGTTGAAGCAAGAAGATTTGAGTCACTACAATGTCAACACTAGTTGCATCACAGCCAAGTTTGAGAGATTAGCGCCGGAAGAACGAAGGGTACGCCGATTCACCGAGGAAAAAGTTGCTGAACTATAAATTTAATTACTAAAATCGTTAGCAAACATAAATACTTACTTTACTTTAATTTTAATTGAGACACATTTCAAAGAATTTAATTCATAAGAACTGTTTGGCTAGTTAATTATTAGCTTGTGACTCGTTATTATTTGTGGACGTCACACCTAGGAATTCATTGGTTGTTTTTAAAAAGTTGAATAATTCATTCCTTCTGTACTTAAAAGTTTTACAAAAATTGGCAGATAGACCAGAATTAGTGGGATAGCCTGATATTTATAATGTGTTATTTATGTTGGTACATACTTATAATTATCTTTAGTCATTAGTTGTTTGATTGTATTGTCAATATTTTTCAATCATGACTGACTGGGTATGAACTGAATTGAAAAGCAACTAGTTGTACTTAAGTAAGCTGAAATAACTTCTTGAACAATGCCAAATGCAAAAACCAATCGAACATAGGTAACTGATTACTTAATACATAACCATGTGTACTTTTACTACTACTTATCAAGTGAATCTTTACGTCTTTACCTCTACGCTGCACCGTATCATAATTCCTTGATTATGTCGTGTTATTTGGGTTCCTAATTAATTAAGGTACAGACTTTATTTTATGTTTATTGATTTTTGAGCAAGAACTATTGTGCTCTCAACATTATACGATTACAGCAACTCACCTGTACTTTGCTTATTATATGTCAGTACTTAATTAGCAATATATAGTTTTGTATATAAGTAGCGGTGAATTATTACACTACTTAAATATTCATACAGATAAAATTTGTAAAATAATCAGCAGATTCCATTAATAATGAATGAAATGAGGCACTTAGCGTATAACTCGTAGGTAGTATATTTTTGAAAATGAGATTTAAGCGATAAATAAATATAAAGTTAATTTACAACGAAAGGTTGTTAACAAAATGTTATTTTTATTCAATTAAAAATTCAAATTATTGATAATAGACTTTCTGGGAATTTCGTGAATTCAATCGAACCGAAAAGATCTACACTTTTGTGAGAACGAGAACACGTTGCATCATCTGCCGCTAGTAGGAGATTCTACATTCTATTCCTTCGAAAAGTATTTCATAGAAACTCGAAAGAAGGAAGTCAGAGTTCATTTTCATTTTGTTGTTCATTGTTTTTCCAAAACTTTCGTTTCATCTGCTGTATTTGTGATTGTAAATAATTGTACTATAATTAAATCCACACTTTCATAAACAGCTTATATTGATTTAGTTTTTAAACTCCAATCGCATTTCGCAATATTCGCATAAGAGTCCAAAACAAATATTTCAAAACAAAATGAAAAAATGTAGCTAACTAAATAAAAACTGCTAAATTAAAACTTGAGTAAAAAAAATCCCAACACTACCCTAGCCGCCTGTCCTAACGTTGTGTGATTCATTTCAGTTTAAATTAAAATTCCAAGTTTGACGATTATTATTATTTAAATTAGAAGGTATAAATATATAGAACGAAAAAATGGAGGTACGGTATATGTATACCAGAGCAATTGTGGAGTAAAATTAAAGGCCTTTATGCATCTCGTTTAGTTGAGTTTGTTTGAAAGTGTGCCTAGGCAGGGACATGCATATGTTTCTGTGTAGGGTGATACAAAAGACGAAAAAATATGAACGAGGGTCAAATTAATAAACCATAATTGAATTGAAAGAAATGTTGAAAATCCTTCCCTGACTTGGACTTGATCTGCCACTTTAATGTCGCTACAGAAGGCAAGACAAGAAGAGACTGTGACTTGTACTACTGTTAAAGTCCACGTCTAAACTCACATCTGTAAATATGTAGTTGAGGGTTGTTGTTAAAATGAGACGAAAGTTTTATTATACAGAACGTCCAACGTTGGGTGCAATCAATCTAATTCAAGGTTTGCATTCGGCACAGAATGCACAAGGAGATTTCCAGTGTGCATTTAGAGTTTCACTTTAATGGCATCACAGCCAATGATTAGTCTCCATCTTTCCATGTTAAATATTAAATATTATTTGTATTTTAAAATGTCCCATAAAAACGACACAAAATGAAATAAAATCCACATTTTTCTTGACATTTAGAAATTATCTCTCGATTCAATGAATCCTAGTTTTTACAATCCTCCAGTATAACACCCTCACTACATGCTGTGGAGACTTAATTATTTGTGAATTTATTTTTAATGTTGATCGTTCGCTGTAAAAATTTAAAACAAATTCCAAGTCATAGGTTCAGGTGTTGGTCTGCAAGAATAACGACGACAAGGGAAACATTACCCGAGACAATTGGAAGTCATCATAAGATGGATTTCTCCTTTACAAGTAAGTTATTTCCCTTCGGGAAAGAAACAGTCGTGTTTGTAACAGTGGTGTGAGTGGTAAAAAGTGTAGGGACGTTTTATCAGTTGTCGTAGTTATATATTGTTCAACGTTTCTTGGCAAAATCCTATCTTTATTTATCCGGGGTGGAAAGTAAATGTCTCCAAAATGTCAGCATCTGACACTGAATCTCAATCTCATTTGTGTGATTTCAATTTCAAAGGAAACAAAATCGTAAGAATAGTTGCTGTGACCGTCTCCATTATCGTTTTACTCGTCATTATCGCCTTGGTTACTTACCTCCGTTTCCGGGAGAATCTAACTCCCCAGGAAAGGGCAGACCAAATCCTATCCTCAGCCCCCCTCATTGATGGGTACAGTTCTCACTTTTAACCATATAATCGACATTATACGTAGTTCAAGATTTAAAATGTACTAATTTGTTAAAGTAGTGAGTAATTAAAATTAATGTTGGACGTACACCTAGTTACAATGGATTTGCGTATATTCTGAGAGAGCTTGCCAACAACGACTTGCGAGCGGTAAACTTTTCAAGAAATCTCACTGAATTCCCACCTTGGCACCTCAGTAAGTTATACAGTTGATCCATCCAGTTCATAATTTTATTTCTTTTGTGATGAAGTTCTTCCAGTGTAAATTGCTCACGTTCACGCAGTAACTAGTAAACTACTGTAATTCTCAGACCGGTCACAGAACTCATTTAAAATTCGGTTTTTATTATGTAAATCAGGAATTTATAAAATTGCATTTTTAAAGATACCCGCTATTACTGACTTTCTACATTGGCAAACGTTATTTTAACGTCAGTAGCAAACAAATGTGACGGTCACCGGTAGTGCCTATAAAGGCAGTAACAATGGGCGTGTTTGAATTGATTTAGCTAGAAAACATGGCTTTGTCAACTTTTATTTTAGGGGGAAATAATCTGGGACTTACAGTACTGTACTCTGTACTACTGTGTTTAATTCGTTACATAAAGTCAGCAAATATAGTTGAAAAATAAACCTGATCTTTGTGATTTTGTTGCATGATTTAGCGATGACAGATATTCCTCGTCTGCGGGCGGGTAAAGTGGGGGCACAGGTAAGTTTTGAAAATTCAGTCTTTGAAAGTGCACATAAATGTAAGTTAATGGCCCTGTAATATGCAATTTTGGTATTCCAACAATAACTTCGTGGCAACCAATACCAATATCTTCATCATTCATTGACAGTTTTTGCAAATTCTTGATTTTTTCTCAGATTTGGTCAGCCTTTGCAGAATGCACCTCTCAACATAAGGATGCTGTAGTGATTACACTGGAGCAAATAGATGTTATCAAAAGACTAGTTGCTAACTACAGTGATGATTTGGAATTGGCCACCTCATCTGATGGTGAGTGAATCAATACGGCTACAAAGAATTCGTCGGCGTCTGCATGTCGTTAATGAATCGAATAGTTTAAGCGTACTTAATAAATCTGAGGTGAGATTTTATTTAATTTAAAATGCATAAATTATTTTTCCGTTCGAATGCTCCTTAAATTCAGAAATACTAAAAGCAGTCGAAGAAGGAAAAATTGCAAGCTTGATAGCAGTGGACGGTGGTCACTCAATTCAGTACAGTTTAGCAGTGCTCCGAAGTTTCTACGAATTAGGCGTGCGTAGCATGGCGCTTACATCATACTGCAGCAATCCTTGGTAAGAATTAAAAAAAAACTGATTAGCGTAGGTTATAAGTCCTTTTAAAATTTAAAACAAAAATTTTGAATAACGAATTTTGTAATCCGAATTTCACTTCTTAATTTTTTTAGGGCTCAATCTTACCAAATGGAAAGTGCCAACAAGTCCACGAAATTACATTCCAATCCAGGACTTACAGATTTTGGAGATGTACCTGCAAATGTTTTTTTCCCCTTTTCTTCGATTTGATTTTAAAGATATACTCTAGTCTTCAATGAACATATTATTCAAATGAACATTTACTTTTTGTAAGGAAATCGTAATGGAGATGAATCGACTGGGGATGATCGTAGACATTTCTCATTCATCTGTGGCCACAATGAAAGAAGCTATTTATACATCCAAGGCTCCCGTCATTTTTTCCCGCTCTGCAGCCAAATCCATTTGTAACAAAGATACCAATATTCCTGATGAAGTCTTCCGACTCATTGTGTGTTTGACAGACACAGAATCAACTTAACATTTTTCATAATATACTACAATTTAGTACTTTTATTTTGATAAAGACAGTCATAGTTACTATATTACAAACAAACGCTTTTACCCTCTTTCAGAGACAGCATGAAGGACTTGTAATGATCAATTTTTTCCCCGGCTACATCAAATGTAATACATCCAGAGCAACCATACCCGATGTCATACGTAAGTCAAACACAAAGTTTAAAAGATTTTCAGTACAATAACATGTAAAATATGGAAGCAGCCGGCCACTTATATTTCGATTTTATTGTTTAACTTAAAAGAACATTTGGATTATATGAGGGAGAAAGCTACCATTGACAACATTGGGATTGGCAGCAACTTTGATAACATTGACAAGTACGCTACTAACATTTTGATATTCTCATCTTTTCTCATCAATTTATTGGGTTAAATTTAACTACCTAATGAGTGCATGTGTGTCCCTTTTTTAAGCTACGTTAACTCACACGTTGTAATAGTATGACGAATGAACTAACTGGAATAATTTAGTTGTAGCACGTGCGCCGGTATCCATGGTTTTTAACTATTGACTTACATTTTAATCGCAATATTGATTTTGTATCGATTACATTACAAAGGAAAATTGAGGGCTTAGAGGACGTTTCGAAATTTCCAAATTTATTTGCTGCCCTCATCGAAACAGGGAATTGGAGTGACGAAGATTTGGAGAAATTAGCAGGGAAAAATTTCCTACGTGTATTTAAAGCTGTAGAAGAGGTACGCATTATTTCATGTGATGTGCTTAATAGTGTGATATATTTAATTGAAATATTTTGTTGAAATATTAAAACATTGTAATTTGTGGTTTAAAATGTTCACTGTCAACTATTTAGGAACGTGATAATTTGAAAGACACGCATCCCCACCAAATGTGGATAAAGGTATTTTTTAAAACATGGAGACAAGATGTAATCAAAAGGAAAATAGGGAAACTCCATTTAATTTTTTAAATGAAACAGCTTGTACGTTGCGCATTGGATTATGAGAATTTGAATGTTCATATTTAATGTTTTGATCCTATTTTTTGATGTCTAGCGGAGAGATTTAAGAAGTCACCAAGCGAATCTAACATGTGCAGCCACGAGTATACGTGATTGAGTGTCAACGACATAATAATATGTTATCAAGTCTATAGTTTTGTTCCCGATGAACAAATTAAATACGGCGGCAACGTCCTGGTTTTGGTTCTTGTAATAAAGGCTGAATTATAAACATGTTTTTACCTTTTCTCCCCAAAAGCGCTCTTTCTATGTACATTCTATATCCCTAAGAATATATACTCACTATCACTTCAATTTGAATTCGATCAACTTGATGTGTTGTTTTGTTGTTGTTTATTGTAAAAACTATGTATTATTATAATAAAATTAGATACTAATTAACAGTAATTAAATAACTACAAATTGTTCCTTGGTGCGTTGTCGATTTTAGCATGCAAGTAATTTAATATAAAGAGCATCCTAAAAATCTGATCCCAAAAATACTGGTAAGAAAATAAGAGCAATACGATGTGCATGCACAAACGAAGTTGTATAAAGATTTAAAAATTTAATAGTTTATTGCAATAACAATTTAAACAGCATCTGTAACACACAAACACACACAAAACTCTATACAATAGATTATTATCTAACAAAATTCAATAATAAAACAAATAACAATAACAGATAAATAATAGTAACAGCAAAATTTAAATATTTTGTTCACAACATAAATACATAAATAAAATAAGTCAAATATTAACAACGATTTCGATATTTTCGTCAATTCAAGTACGATTTTACGTGTAGAGGGCCAGGACCTACGGGTTATTATTTTCTTTTTCTTGAGAACAAAATACACTGCATTTTATTCTGTTAAAAAATACATAGGTACTTGATCTGCAAAAACATGCGAGTATTTACATATAAAGGATACACACGCCTTAAATACTCCAAAAACATCATTTATCATAGAAACTATAGGGATTAATTGTTATAATGGAGGATGTGAATGGAAAGGACTTGACTTACTGTTCAACAGAAGTTCCGTGTACTCAATAATCCACACTGTGAATGTAAACCGATTTAAAATGGTATCTGATATCAGGGTCTTTAGGTGCTACGTAGAGAGAAAGACAGAGAGAGAGAAAAAAACACATTCAGGAGCAAGGAAGTAGGCAGGCCGAGCAGGAATTGTATTTAAATTACAAATTACAAGGAAAGACACCGTAACGTTACGTTATATATTGAACAAAAGAACCTTTTCACACGTTTTTACGGCAATGTTTGGCGAGGCAGGGTGAGTTGGGAGTTCAGAAGCGATAAATACATTACATATGTACGTAAGCATAACATCCAGTGTACTACTATATTATGTAGAATTAGAAATTGCATGTGCATGTTGAATAAAAAGCCCTATGAATGGTACATGTTACGGGACACTACGGTACCATTTACTTCTACCACCTTTCTGATACCATTGGCTTCGTTTTTTGTTTCGGAAATAACACACAAAAAAAAGAATAAGTCAGACACACACTGAGGGAGACGCAGAGGGATAGCGAGAAACAAAAAAGCGATCACTTCACGGCTTCCATGATTCTCCACTCTACGACAATGTAATTACTTACATAAATACAAATATACTTCTATACTAATTTACTATACTAAGTACTCCACCATTTGACTCTAAACGGTTTCACTTGAACCTACGTACGTTACTTGCCCATCGTGTAATACTCACTGCACTTCCAGATTACTCTCACAGACAGTCGTGTCACCTACATCCGCGTACAGCCGTCGTACTCTCAAGTTGAAAACAAAACTTAAGATTACAATAATTACATTGGTTAAATACAAAACATAACAAAAATGTCATGTCAACAACACAGTATGTATTACTATAATGAAGCATACTGTGTATTATATGCAAATTCTACAGCTGATCGCAATCGTAACGAAGGCATCTTACAAATGACAGTTCCAATGACAGTCACAAACATAACTCGTAGTATTCAGTCAGGCTCTACAATCTAATTTATGTCTCTAATAGTCTACATAAGCTAGTAAAAATTATATGGATCACGAATATTTTGTAAAAATTATACTCCAAACTAAACACACAGATGTAAAAATGGGAATTAACAACTAAAATTATCATACATTCTCTCACTAGTACTATATTAGCGACACTAATAACTGACTTCCTTAAATATCCGTGGCTTGTATCAGCATGCATCCGAGTGATTAGAAGTAGAAGCATCCTGGCAGCAATTTTTTTAAATTACAATTATTATTATTACTACAATTATCTCGCCTTGCCTTCTTCGCTCGTTTTGTCTTGCATTCTTCGCTATTATTAGTAGTTTTTAAGAGGAAAAACAAAATTTTCTTGCTGATGATGGAACATTTAATATTGTATATGTTGCAATGAGAAGGGAAGGAAACTTTGAACATAGGCACCAAGTTAAGTATTAATGTGATTTCACTTACTTAATCATAATTTTCTGTCGTGTGTGTGATTAGGTACAAGATACGGTACGCACCACAACGTCAAAAATATCAAATATAATATAATATATATATGATTTGAAAGTTAAAATACATTAAATAATTTCAGTTCAAGACTAAGCAAATTTATCTGTACAGATAATTCTTTCCCTCTGGAACAGGTTGCCCACATTTACCATGATGTTTCTTACTCACCTAGACACAAAAAGACACACAAAATTATATAACAATGAAAAATCAAAAAATTAAATAGTGAAAATCAATTTATGGGTTTCAATGAAAGCTGAAATATATGTAATTATGTATATGAAAGGAGAGCTGGTAGGAACTCACGAGTGATCGGGATCTACAATTTTCAATTTCTAGGAAGCAATCATTGGAGTAAGTTTTATTGTCTGTTCCACAGATTGGATCATACTCTGAAGCACACATTCGCGAGCATCCACGGAACTGAAAGGCGGCCAAGCATCTCTTCAACGGCACCACGTACATATGTTTCCTATTTTCCAAATGAATGAAATGAACATTGTCTTTCAATTAGTACTAAATACTTTTTCATACCGCATTAAATTAGTCAAGAACAAGCGAAACTCGGCTAAATTGATTTTTTGACACTTGGATAATTAAACCATTGTAATTCAACGGGATAAGAGCAGAAACTCTCGGCATATTCACACCGTTGCGTTCCCGTAGTCTCTCACTCACACACAAAAAATACAACAAAAGGCCAAAGTGTAAGGTGATTAGAATAATACAAGGAATAATAATCTGAGAACAAATTCTAATTAGATTGCTAGATTAATTTAAAACTTACAAGTTACAAGATAATAAACAAAAAAAATTAATAGATAGATGTACAAGCCAAGTTCACATTATTACATGAGAAGGGGATAATGAGACAATTTAGAGAGCAAAAGAATGGAGACGGAAGAAACTTTTAACGTACCCACAGTTCAAGTTTCTCATTTCACACTCGTTACGATAAAATTTACCGTCTGACCCACAAACAAATTCACGGCGACTCTCACAAACGGCATTACAGTACTTGGTCGTCTGGCACCGATCCAGTGAGACGGTCACTACACGCTGTCCACATGTATCTCTCCTCATCTCACACTCGGACCTGCCGAAAACAAGAAAACCACAACCCAAAGTCAACTCCTGAGCCATAGATACGTTGAATCTGCCTACTCTGAGCCCTCTGTATGAGAAGAAGCTCTGGGACTCAAGTCTACATGTAACACACACATAATTTGCGACCGTGAAAACGACATAAACCACAAAGTATGTCTAATTTTTTTTCCACTCATGTTTTCATCTTTGCAGGGGTATTGTAGTATATTTCACTTGAATCTGCTTCTCCAATTAGCGGAAGCTTTATAGTATAAAATCAAAATTCATTAAAAGCCAAATTCCATATTCAAAAACATAATAATAAAAATGCAAAATTCCCTCCTTATTTACGAGGAAGGGATCTTGAACTTTTTTTCTCCGCCTAATCAAAATTAGATTTAGACCAGAACAGCATAATATAATATAGTAGATGAACCTCTAAAAACCAGTTCATGGTACAATAAGGGACTACAGTACTTTATCATCTTGGCAAACTAAAGTAGCTCTGAAATCTTTCTTTGTTCCTAAAATCTGAATGGTGTCTGTAGAAAAGAAACGTTGGCCTTTCAATATAGTAATCCAATTTCAACAAACAAAAACGGATCATGAGCTTCTTCTGACTGTTGTACAAGAACATATACATAATTAAATAAATTATAAGAGTGTGTTTCCGTGAATATCCCATGGAGGTACCTACACGTGTTTACATGCTCAAAGGTCCATTGGTAGGGACATACATTTGACTACAACTCTCATCTGTCACATGAAGGCAAAGAATTTAGTCTCATTTTTTGTCTTACCGGTACACATTTCCATCGGAGCCACAGATTGGGCCATCACTTTTTAAATCTTCAGGGCAGTTGTATTCAGCACAACGGTCGGATTCTGTCAGATTCGTGCATGGACCCCAGTGAGCCATCTGAATGCCTTTCCTGTTATTGTTCACAATAAGACAATAATATCACCAAAATCATTATAATTACTCACGGCTCCACACCCATTCAGTTCGCAGTAAGTACATACACAGGCATTCAAGATCCAAAATTTAACTCGTTATGAATGTGCGTTCTGTATGTTGTATGTACCTGCATGTTGCCAGCTGCATTTGACACCAATTATTATAAGTCCTTCCGTCCGTACCACAGACAGGGTCGTAGCCAGTTCCACACTTAATTATTTTGCACCGCTCCGCTTTAGTTTGACATTTTTCGAAAGACACCTTGTCAACCCGGAACTTTTGTGGACTTGAGAAGAAAGATTGTAAAGAGTATAAAACCGTATCAAATTGCTGCAGTCAGCTCAAATATGTAATTTAGCATGTGAAGCGTATAAGACAGAGAGCATTTAAATTGTTTGGTGTACCTACCCACAGTTCATAAGACGAAGTTCACAGTCATTATCGTACAAATTCCCATCTGATCCACAGACAGGGTCATAAGCTTCATTCTCACATGTTGAAGATTTGGGACAACCTAATTCAGCCCGCTTGTTGCTCACACAGTAAGAGATTGGAACTTCAAAGACATGTTTTCTGCATCAAAACATTAAACAATTATACGTTTATTATCATAATCACTCAACAAGCTACTTCCCAAAGATTCCAAAGCTATAACTACATGGATTTCAAGGGCTATCTTCCATCTCGCTAAAAGGCGGACTTGTGAATTTTAGCGTCTACAATTAACACACTAATAAAATCACCGTCAAACACAATTACGCAGCCTTCTGAAGAAACAAAGTATACTGTAATGTTACCACTCTTGTAGCAACTATATTGCTACCATAAATCCCCATTAAAATCGATAATGTTTCTCTCCTTCCTAATTGACCGGGAATAGCAATCAGGGTAGAGTAACCACATACAGGCAACTAATGTTATTAATGAAGATGCTTAATTCCACCAGCAGGATTATAGGGCTTGTAATTTTCTAATGACGGAATTAGTTGTCACTCGACCAAAACTTCCTTATCCACGTGTGTTATATCCGCATAAGCTTCAACCGACGGATGGAAAAATGTAGTTCACAAACACAATGTGCCATACTACCGGATGATCTATTAACCTCAGAAAATTTTTTAAAGGATAAATCATAAGATAGCAGCGCACTGACAGACCACATGGCCCTAAAATTTAATGATCGAACTCGGTCACTCAAGCATTACAAAGTATCAAGATATATCCAATGTAAAATTGCTTAACAGAAATGAAAATTTACCAGTAATGTTTCACTTTCATCTTTCCATCCGCAGAAACAGGCTAGGATGCGTTCAATACCGATTCAAGATATTTACTTCATTCATTAGTTTTGTTTTTGGGTAACGGGAATAGTTCTCACTTAGATTCTTGATATTTACAAACATTGATAAGGGAACTGTCAAGTACTTAAAAAAATTAATCTTGCGAGTTATTGCAGATTTGACTGGTTGTCAGGTTTTAAAGATTAATTCAGCAAATATTTAACGGAAGTCTAGGCGCCAGTCACTATATAGCCTATAACATAGAATACCATAATATAGGTACTTAAATATAGGTAGTAAAATTAATTTAAGATTGTATGGAGGAGATGAATAGAATGACGACCACACACGGTTCAACCGGTCAACATATGGGCTTATCTGTAATGTCAATCTGGACGGAAAACGTAAAGAATTAAATTCAATCTACCCTATCCACACGACACGGTATGGCACATCGCAGGTATCTCACACAATATCCATGGATTGTGGTCAAGGAGTGTGCGACAGATAAGTTCATACGGCAAACTACAGTGCAACTATTAGTAAGCCAATTTGAAAAATAATGACATGTGCGTTTATAATAGGAACAGCATTCGCATGAAATCTAACTAGCCAGACACTGCATCATTTACCTACGTATGTAGATGTGCATCTGTATATTAAATGCGTGCGTACATCTTGCAAATAATATTTTTGTTAATTGGCTTACCCGCAGTTTTTCATCTTCATGGCACATCCATTATGGTAGAGACGTCCATCCGATCCACATGTTGGTTTTGAAATTCGCCAACAAGAGTCACCGCAGTGTTTTGTGGTCTGACACCGTTTCAAAGAAGTGCGAACTACACCTTGCCTAAGATAATCACCAAACACAGCATACGTTACAACAACATTTTTTACCTCATTTAAGCACGAAGGTATGCATACTAGACATACATATGTATATATACCGAACCTTACATCATTATTCCAACATTGAATGCCTCTACACTGCACTGTACTTATCCAACTTATCCGCGAACATGCCAAAAATATGTGCAATGTTTTCAATGCTTAATACTTTGTACTTTTGTATGTATTATGTATATATATATATAATCAAGCAATTTAACTCCTTCTGACAATCGTGTCACTTTGTAGAAGATAACTGGCCACTAAGCCGGTCCATCCGTAAATTCGGACAAATTTTAAGTATAAAAACGTTGATTTGCTTTGGCATTTCTACAGATACTCAAATACATATATGGCAGTATAATTACCTCCTTCTTCACACTACTTAAGATTAGTACTGCATCTGGGAAAAGTAATTATGTATTATAGCTATATGAATATGCGATGGCTAAAAACTCACATTTCCAATTCATATTAGAAGCAAGAAATGGTAGTCTTATAACCATGAAATGCGCTTTACGGCAAAATTACCACTGCATGTCTTCCATATTTTTCCGAGAAACGACATTATGTATATTCCCTAAAGCGTTTTCTCATAACTGATGTGATGCACTGATATGCCTGAAATTACATGCATTATACATGTTCACAACTATTTAGCTCCGTATGCACTCTCATCAAACATTAAGACAGTCTCGTATACACAATTACATGAAAATAATTCACGTAGGTATGTCGTTATGTAAATACATAGGATATCTACTTACATGGGAATGGACATCCTAGTTAAGCATAATATCTGTATGTGCTATACTGATATGCAGAAATAGATGAGAAATTCTTATGACTGCACACTGCGATTTACATGTTGTAGCAGGAACCGCGTTTCTGGTAATAAGACTGCGGGAAACATACTCTAACTAGTAACTATAGTACCCCATGTACTGTGCGGGTATACAGATCTTCAATTTAAGATAAAGATGATTGCCATGCATTTATTCGCATCCGCATACGTAATTCCAATCTAAATCTAATCTGTACCGTTTTTTTTCTCGCCATACGAGTGTGTAATTTTCTGTGATACAACATATATATGCCCATACTTTATAATATGAAACTATCACGTAAGTGCGTCATGTGGGATAAAGCTCCAGTGATCATGTAGTTAGTTAACTCAGTCAGCCAACTAGCTCGCCAGCCACTGCCGTTGCACAGACAGTCAATTACATCATTATTGCGGTACCTCTGCATGATGACGTTGCACTGCACACCCAAACAGAAATCATATATATTAACAATGGAAACTCGTAAACTATGACTTGGATACTGACAGAGTCCATTTAGCATGGGAGCCTCTAAGCCTCCATTCAACATGGCATTAAAGACTGGCGGTTACTCATCATCGTCAGTAGTTAGTTATCGACTTAAAGCGTGTACGGTGTACGTAGTAAGCAGACGGTGACTTATAATAAAAATCTGGAATAAAAACTGCAGCCGCCGTCCAAACTCATGAAAATCATCATATAATTTAGGTGCAATACAGAATACAGTAAATGGAATGTAGAGGAATGGACGGATGCCAATGTATGATAATGATAATCTTTTTCTTCATCATCACCATCATCATCATCATCATCATCATGGACACTTAAAGGCTAGCAGAAGAACACGAAAGGAATCGTTGAGACCAACAAGACCACGAAGAGGACGAAAAAGATGAAAAAAGAAGTGGAAGTGGGGAAGCTGACAACGTAATCATCCTTATTACCTTTCAACGCCACTTTTTTAACAAGTCTGCATCATCTTCCCGTATTAATTCTGTACGCTTAACCTCTAGCCCAGCGTCTACTAGATACAATTAAGTCGTAAATGACCACTTGTCTCTATTTAGTTGACTCCTCATGCGTCCACGTTTAGTCAGTCCACCCAAATTATTAGTATTAATACAAATATTTAACAACTATTTACTTGTAGGGTTTACAGCTACCAGTAGTGCAGTGTAACTATGTGCAATGGTTTAACCTGAACTCAATTTATGATTAAGGGGTATTTACACAATGTGGTGATGGAAATCAATTTTTATTTACCCGCAAGTCTGGAATTTCATGTCGCATGTTGATTTGTACACGTTACCGTCCGAACCACAAATAGGGCCATCCTTGGGAGCAAACTTACAGGACACGGGACAGTTCTCTCGGGATGCAGTAGCATTCATACATGGGCCAGGATGAGCAACTGTGATTCCACGCCTGCAATAAAATCATTACCACTCAATTCCTTAAACTTGTTTTTAACAGCAATTTAGTAAGACTAGAGATAACAGAACTCTTGAGCCTCATTTTTACGGTAACAATATAAAGGTCACCCATGTTATTGGGCAATTTAGACAAATAATGGCAAGTAACCCTGTTGGGCGAGCAGTCTATAAGGAAGTAGAATAAATGCTCCATCAAAGCAACTTCGAAGAGGAACTATTTTAAAATTGTGTTTTTTAAACATTTATGTTTTCTGAAATGCATTTTTAAACAAATTGACGTTTCAGAATATAAGTATTTATAAACTACTTTTATCGATTTTAATACATGGTACTGCTATTAATTGGTTGGTCCTAAAATTTTCGAGTTATTAGGCTAGAAGCTACTACATTGTAGCACAGTAACTACATACCGACGTGGATTTGTGTGCATTCCTCTAGAATAACAATGAGTACAACAAGTACATATTATCGCAACACTTGCATTGTTACATTCACCGGGAATGGGAGGCTCATGAATGCACGCAAAACAAATAAAAAATATTCTCAAATAAAATTCCTTCGAGTCTGACAGCAGCAAACGAAAGAAACAAGGTTTTAAAGTGAAACTCTTCGGACAAATCAAATGTTAAACATCGCAATTTACCAGTATTTACACATTTATTGAGCGCTAGTCCAATCCTTAAACGTATACAATTATTTATTTAATGGAGGTCCTACTTAACCAATATTTAATTTCTTCATTCTACCATTACATCGTTTGTACTGCATAATAGACTTTTGATACGATTACATAGGGATACCTAATAAAACAATCCTCGTCATACTCATAATTATAATAATTTAGTAACTTCTCCAACCGTCTAATCTGTAGAAAGTTTGAAGCTGTAGATTATAGATTGTAAATTTCAATTGTAGGCAAGTTTAAATTTAATCGAAGGCACTTTAAAAAATCCAGAAACAAAAGTTAAACAGTGAATAATGAAACCAGCGTCGCACTGGCTACCAAATACCAATCGTCATTACTAGGTTTATGCATATAAAAATCAAGATGATCATCTTTACAAAGAAAATCATCGACGAGACTCCATTCCAACTGACCAACAATCAACTCGAATTTCTATTATTGCTAGAACAATCGATGAATTGGACAAGTTGATATTATTTACAAAACAATAAATACACGAGTGCAGTGTGCAGTGCGTGATTAATTTCACTGACTACATTATAAACCTGACTTAATGAGCTAAGTGCACGGTGAGTAAACTATCCAATCATCCCAATTCAATCCAGGTCAAAACTTTATAATCTTTTACCCTTGAAATCCTTGACCACTGACTGCATGCTAGCAGAAGTAGAGGCTGATACATAGTAGCCCATAGTAATTTTAATTTTATGATAGATATACTTGAGTCGCTCTAATTACCTGTAATCAACCATTCTCTACACTCTAATCTTCTTTATAACTCATTCAAGCTCAGGTGTTTACACTGTACAGTGCACAGTGCACAGTCTGCACAGTCCATAGCATACGATTAATAATCACAAATGTTTCTTTTGGCATGGATACGATTTTTATACGTGCTGACCTTGATCTCGAACCTTTTTGTTGATATTATTGTTTTATTCATACATTTTAAATTGTACAATAATTTCAAACCTCTTACTCGTACGGTTAATGGCTTGGTCAGGTCCGGGGTGCTATATTACAGTATTTCGTCTACTGATACTACGGAACTACCTACCACTATTATTATTATAACAGTCATATTAGGGCAGGTATGCAGGAAGAAAACTACGGTTGTGAAATTGTTTGCGTCTGCTTTTGGTCCCAGTAGGGCTACAAGTTTTTTGTCTTGACACTTTCCATGAAAGGAAATCATTCTAATGAAATACATGTACGTATGTATCTTGTTAATTGGTGGGTTTCTGTTCGAATCAAATCAAATCGCATCCATCTTTAATCCTCAATCGTCATTTTTAATTTACATACCCACTCTTTTTACATTCACTCACAACCTCCACAAAAGTCTAAGTCCAGTTGATTGACTTGGCTTTTTCAAGACTTGGAGTCAACTCTCTTGTTTTGTCTTGTCTCTCAACTGACTCTCGGACTGGCTCTGGTTTCTTTTCAGTATTAAAAAAAAATTATAACAATGCTTAACTATATGTACGTGTCTTTTGTATACGTACTGTACTGTATATTAAATACCAATAACCAATACGCTAAATACTAATACATCTTAGCCATCTTCACAATTACCGATATCATGAATCCGGACACGCACGCAAGGGAATTTAAATACCTAATTCATATTCAAGATCAATCATACTTTGCATAGAGAGATGGACAGACAGACAGACACACGCGATGAGCAGTTTTATGTTACAGTGTATACATGTATAGACGTACGAGTACACCTGTAGTTCTGCTATATTGCACGGAAGTTCACACACAACACAACATAACACAGGGTAACATAACAATTCAAAGGACTGTCCTAAATTTTAATCTCTTTCATTGAACTGTATTTATTTATTTAAACCAAATCAAATGTTACCATTTGTTATGGTAGTCTATACTCTATCCTTTGTTAGTTACTGTCGTATACGTATAGGATTATTCTTGTACTGTTATATGTGTAAGTCAAAAGTGTAACACATCAATGTGTCACGTTAAAAAAACAATAATTTTCCTTTTTGTAAACCATGGTGATACATGGTATTGGCAGGTTTTTGGCTTTGTTGTCTGATCTCATCTCAATTCTGATTATAAACCTAATCGCAAGTTCACAACTTCTTCCCTTTTGCCTTACACACTTACAATCAGCATTGCATTGACTTCGTCTTACTAGTTAGACTTTCTCAGTCAGCTGTCCACACACAATCCCTTCGGATTTGTACGGATTTACAAAAGTCAATGTCAGCTAGAGCATCAGAGGAAGAAAAAACTAACAGCTCTCGACATTTTTTTCTAGTCTTCTCGCAGCGGATTGTAAATTGCAATATGTAAGTGTAAGTACCTATGTAATAAACGTAAGTTCCGTCTCTATATACGAGAGATGCAAAAAGGGCTCATGTTTTAAAGGCTAATAGGGTATAAAGGGATTATCTATACAAATTCTGATGTGATGACCATGACGATCATAGCACACCCCGCATTCAAGCATACTATCTGCAAACAATGCAGATTCCATACAATTTGTTTTTTTTCTTGGTGCAAGCATTAATCTTGAGTAGAATCAGAATGCAGGTGAATGCAGATGCACTCTATTATTATTATTTCAATTGCTCTTCTTTGAGTTATCGTTATTATTCGTGTTGAGCTGCGTTATTATGTGTTGGTTTATTTGAGTCGAGCCAGACTCCTTTGTAATAATTGTGAGTTCTATGTCAAGACCACTTCTGAGTTTTCTCAACAACAGTCAAACAAAGTGTACACTCTGTCTGAACGGTCCGTGTAGATAGATTGATGCACTTACGTTCACAGCTGACTTGGATTCAATTGAATGGGACTGAAGGCTTATTAATCCACTTTCGATAATTCAGATACGATGTTTTGATTGATGCACTCCTAACCCACAACCTTCAATTTTCAATTATCTCCCTTTCGAGAATAGACATTCCACCCGAGAAGACTGATATCGCATTATCGAACCATCATCAACATCCACATAAAGAACTGACACTTAACTTCTACCTGTTTTTAACCATGAGATCTTCTCATTCATAAAATACAATTAATCTTTAGCACATCTCCACCAGCACCTTACAAACAACATGATGGTACTTGCTTAAGCAATACATTTACCTATACGTATTGATCAGAACAATAGAAAAGGAAACATGGAGAGCACTAATAGGGCAGCTTGTACTTGAACAACCTGATTCGAAATTTCACTGGGAATTGAAAAGACGTGTTGAAAAGTTACTCTATATTCTATTATACTTTTCAAATTGTACAGGTCTGCTAATGGATCAAGAATTTTTTGAAGGGAAGCGGAAGACTGTGATATTGACTACCAGCTACAGATAATCTGTATTTTATGTAAAACCGAAGTCATTTCTATTTCCTTTTCCATTTTCCTCTTACAAAAAAATCCAATGAAAGGTTTAAATTAAAAAAAAAGTTATCGATTTTTATTCCTTGTTTCCTTCCGTACTTATTTAGCCTAGAAATTATTACAATTTTTTTAGTTATGTTATTGTGTTTTCTTCTTGCTATTGTGCTACTGAAGATTGGAAACGGAAAACAAAAAAAAATGTTATTTTATTGCATATACCGAATATGAAATCGAAGAAAGTTCCATATAATTCATATATACTTACCGATATGCGATAGTGTAAATTTGTTGACATGGTTTTTCAATTTCTACCGGAATTGCATTATTATGTAGGTAAGTAATGGAGGTACCCACACTTTCTGAAAGCATTACGGTAGTGGTAGTGTCAACAATAAGTAGCTAATTGAATATAAAAGAATATAAACTTGAACTCACATGCAAATTTCGACTTGAAGTATACATCTGTTCAGGTATGTTCGTCCGTCAGAAGCGCAAACCGGGTCATGTTCATTGTTACATTTATGATCACAACGTGAGCCACTGGTTCGGGTGCATAAATCCAATCTGACCGCCGTAACACCTGTATACACAAAATTAAATACCAGAATTAAAAAAAAATCAAATATCGAGAAAATGCCCTATGATTAATAAAACATTGTACAAGAACAAGGTTGAGGCTGAAGCACGCACTCATTGACACACTCGCAGACTCATCAGCGGCACTCTCAGCTGATGCTGCGTTAAAGTTGCAAGAAAGTAATATTAATAATTATCACTCGTCTCGGTAGCACTCAGAGCTCTGCAGGTGTCATTCTTTTTTATCCCAACCTCATCAATTAATTATATATTTAAATGCTCTCCCATTTTACAAACTCGACACTCTCCACTCTATAGCTTCTATGAAGTTTTGTTCCCACCTAGCAAGTAGGTAGTAATAGTAATATAATATTACAAAATTACAGAATTACGGTCTAGTTCTAACCAGACCATAGCACCAGCAAAACCAGCCATTATAGATTTTGATTACACTAATTCAGCCAGAAAAAGGGTTTGGCTGTGCATGAGCTCATTAATTAAATCACTTGGCCGATTAGTCAGGTGTCAGTTTTTATGCGGTTTCTGCTTCATATCCTTTTAGTTCGTACATATCTTTCATATCTACATAGATATTTATTATTTACCTATTCCTATATGTATAGCTTTGTGAGTATAAAACTATTATAGACCGATACCTACTTATTACAGCTGATATTTCCCCAGTGGCTTCTACATAGTGTACCTACCACTTACTACTATTTATATAGACTGACAATAATTATTACACGCTCTCTTCATGCAAATGTGTATCTCTACGTGTATCTCTCTTGTGCATTTAGATTTTGTTGCCATTCTGAGGCCGAAACTTATATGAATGTAGAGGAACACGAGCAACTCTGGAGGAGACGCTTAATAGATTTAACTCATCAATCTATATTATAGACGTGAAAAGCGGGACATTGGAGAATCAGAAATAAATTAGCCAAAGGCATAATTTTACATTCATTAATTTGACAGGACAAGAAGAAAGTCCGTAGCGAAGGAGATATGTACGTATGCAGGTATTTAGTTGTGTATTGTTCCTACCTACCTACGTTGGCTCTGTTCTGTTGTGTCATTGTGAGTTTCCACGAAGGAATGTACATACCTATGTAAGACAGTGTATATGAATAGCCTTTTGAATTTGAATAACTACCTCACTACCTACAACTTACAGCTAGACAGGTAACAGGGAAACCCCGTTGAAGTTTAGTCGCAGCGAAGTTCTCATGCTAATTCAAAATCTCAATGAAGATGAATGAGAGTAAAATTATTTAATTAAGGAGCAAACTAAATCAGCCGTGTAAAATTATTACCTGCACTATGCATAGATATGGATAATTATACACCTCTTCCAATGTACCTGTGCTAGTACAAAGTAATCAATAACCACAGCATCACAAGTATTTCTAGGACGTTCAATGATTTATGACTGTGAAAAGAGATTTTTTTTGTATCTAGCATAGCATGCATTTAAACATCATTAGCATATTTCATGCTGTAATTAAATATATTACACAGAACTCTAATATGTAAACTCTGTGTCTCATCCCTCCTCTACATACCCTCCTGAAGCTAATTGCAGGGCCCTCACCTGTCAGTTTCTCTAATACAATTTACTAAATCATCTTTTTCTTTCAATTCATTGACTTACCCGAATTATAATCTCATGTAAACCTATGGATTTATGCACTGCTACGTTCTTCAAACAAAATTTGCACAATCTTCGTCTTTTTCCTTTGACAATTTAATAAGATGAAGCAGTAGTAGGTCCCTACGTAGGAGTGCAGAACTTATAACTCATATATGTATGTATGCACGTGAGAGACGTGCGAATCTGCAAGTGAGGGAAGAGCTGTCAAACTGACACGTTTTTCTAAAACAATCGACATTGCTACTTAAGCTTCAGGTCCAGTCACACATCGACATCGACTTATTAAATAACTCTGCCAGTATCAAAAGAACTGAAATAATACGACAAGAAAAGACGCACAGCGTGGGGCTCTGTCGGATCTGTTCGGAGAAACAAACTGTTTTTTGAAACTTTGGATGTGAAAGTCAGTGTGGAGTCGCTGTTGTGTGTCTGTCCATAAGACACTTGACTGTCTCAGAAATATACGAATGGACCAAAGCATGAAATAGCATAACAGAAATACCTACAGAAACAATGTATAATAATAATATCGCATAATAATAATAATACGATAATGTTCTGTATGCATTTAAGTAAAGATTTAATAGTTTTATTAATGTCCTCCTCCTTACCTCGTCCACACGTTCTCCGCCGCATTTCACAGTCATTTGCATAGATAACACCGTCGGATGCACAGACAGGGTCGCTCACCTTTGGACATGACCGAGGGCATGAAAACGTTTCCGCAGAGTAAGCAGCCGCTGCTGACTGAAACTCTCCTGCAATAGATAAAAATAAAATATTATGTTATAATAATCATAATCACACACACACAAAATAATATCAGTAATGGTAAACCACAGTACTAGTTTCAACTATGACGAGACGTCTCCATCAACTCCTTGTGCTTGTGATTGCACAGTATGCCTTTGACGCAAAATGACGTAAATATACGCTTCTAGCAAAGTCACGCATATCCATTGCTTTTAAAATGTTCAAAAATATTTTAAAGGCCTATTTTTAAAATGCTTTTAAGTTTAAGATATAATTTTAAGACTGTTTCATTTTTATATGCGTCAGAGTGATTCTTAGCCCATGCGGTGTTAAATTAAGACATGACGCTATCTACTATGTACTAGAATTCAAAATAGTTGCATCAATTCAATTAAATTACATAATCCCTTAGCTTTTTGCATTTTACAGTTCAATATGTATCCGATCAATTAGAAGCCTTATCCATGATCGTATCAAACTGCATAATGATCGTGGGACGGGTCATTTACGTTATATCTACCAGGTTTTGTTTTTAGAATGTTTGGAAGTTAAGTGGTTCTGTCTGGCTGTCCCTTCTTTTTGCTTTTTGCTCTCTCTCTCTCTTTATCGTTTACGTGGCTGCTGACTTCAAATTCCTCTCCTGCTGAGCTAATGAAATCATACTTTACGTGATACGCAAAATAAAACGAGTTATTTATCAGCTGAGAAGATGGAAAAAGCGAAAGAACTAGACATTGTTGTTTGGCTTTCAATCCTTTCTCTCCCTAATTCGTTTTCCCATCAGGTACATAATTATATCACGCATTTCATTTGCATTACCTGGTCTTCCATAGCATTGTACTTCGATACTGTATTGTACTGATGGTAGCATTGCAATGGCACAGATGTGCACGTTCCTATTTTTTTAATATAGTAGGTAAGGTTGCCTTCTCCAACTACCAATCTGTACTGTAGACTGTAGACGAGACAAGGCAAGAAGGTTAAAAGTCAGTAGCCACTTCTAATTATCATTACAATTATTAAAACAAATTCTCAGCTAAGAAGTAAACAGGATCAGCAGGTACTTTGGATGCATGTCTATACATACCATGTGCCGGTAGATCAAAGATAAACAAAATTTCATGCATTTAATTACATTTACAAAAAAATAAATAAAATAAACCTGCGGCAACCTACCTATATTATAGCTATGCTAATTGTAAGTACTAGTAGCTGCAGTGCACAAGCACAAGTAATAATAATCAATGCGCAGTGTATTCAACAAATAAGTACCTACTAATTGTGTCTTATAACACAATTAAAACCCACTGACAACTGATGTCAAATAGCTCAAAAAGCTCCTAAATCTTAAAAAAAAGATGATGAAGAATTCATAAATATGTATGTTATGTAGGCACTCAACTGCATTATCGTCGGTGCGAATGCAAAGAGGTGCCTCAGTTCAGTTTCCAGTAAAAGAAATTTTGAATTCGTGTCTTTAGTTCACTAATTACATGCATTGTTACCCAATTGTTCATAGAAATTAAATTTATTTTTTAGCAGTATAAAATGAAAGGACTTGGAACACATTCCATTTACGAGGCGATATTCACAAATGCTGTAAGCTGTAAAGTGTGAAACAGCTAGGGATTCAAAAAACAATAAATAGAAATGCCCTTGTACCAAATCCTCAAGGAATTGAAGTGTTCAAAAAAAATAAAAAGTAAGCGACATAAAATGGAAAAGCAATAACAATTCACAATTAGACTAAGGTTTTAATTTCTGGAATCTGAAACGTGAGGAGGATGATGAGCCTTGGCATTGACTTTGACTTAAAGGGGAAACGAGAGCAGGGGCAGCAGATTGGAATTATTGTGGAATTAGAATTCGAGTATTTGAGCAAAAAGAGAAGAAAGGCGAGAAACAAAGGAGGAAATAAAAACAATGGAACAATAATAATCATCCCCTGACTTGCCTAATTGTCTCCACTTTCTTACAACGAAACCAGTTAGCAGTTTGTCAGTTACGTTACAAGTTACAATTACGAATGACGAATGCAATCCACTACAAAAAATACACTAGTTACCAACAACAACAAAAAGTGTGCTTTTAAAGGACGAGGAATTGATAATACATACCTAGTTACATGTATCGCACTCGAACATAAACAGGGCTTTGTTTCCTTACCTACAGAATTTAAAATAAATCGTGCTAAAGTTGAAAAGGATAGGGAAACGCTTAACTACTGACGAAATGTGACTACTGAACACTGAATGACGTTTTATTCGTCTAAAGGATCCACATTCATTCAGGTACAGCGTACGACTGACTAGCTAATTAAACCTAATAAATGTGACTAGGATTCTGCAGTGTTGACTGTGTGTCTCTCTGATTTGTATGACAAGCTTTAAATTAAATGGTAAATGGACGTGTGGAGTGCACTGTATAATAAGTTTCAGTGTCAGTTTGTAAGTACATAGTTGGTTGACAAGTTCTAGTTTCAGTTGTTGAATGTCAATGAACATCACATCACTCACAACAATCAACAACATCAAGTTTCTGTAGGTAAGAGTTAAAAGTAAGGAGCAAGTTCATGTTAGTTCGATGAAATACAAAGTTGCTACCTATTTCATACTTTTACCATTTACATCCAGAAACAAATACCTAGTAGACCAAGACCAAAAAGTAGGTAATTTTAATTTTATTGAATTCTGTACAGGTACTATATCAACAATCAATTAATGACGCAGTCGATGCCGTAAGATAAATCAACCATCTGACATTTTGTTAGAATTCCTTCAAAGACTGATCTAAATGGCGAAGTTCCCAAAATCCGAGTCCCACCACCACCATCACACCAGTAACCAGCAGCCAGCTCTGTCGATCGCTGACATAATTTGTACCCAATTATTATGAGGTATTCGATAATTTGATTCCTGTTCCTATCCTGTCACACTTTCAACTTTCAGCACAACCATTTATTTATTAGTTGAATTTATTATTCTGCATTTTACAACTTCCACTAATAATGTGACTTTAATATTAAATAATGAGATGAATTCTGTTTGACTGTTTGACCTTATAAATCCTAAAAAAGACGATTAGGATTAGGATTAACGGCGAACGATTATTCGTTTCATTACTGTGATGTGCGTTAGAAGAGGTGACAGGGTAGCGTAATTGGTAAAGGAGAATCTTACCTACTGATTACCGGTAGTAAGCAGTAAGCAACGGTTTTCAAAAGTCCCTTTTTGTTTGAGAATAATGAGTAGTAACAATAATGATTATTATTATTACACAGGAAGAAAAAAATGTTCGTTTCCGTTCAGTTCTATTGAACGGGCGGGCTGTGATGATGGAAAAACGTGGTGGCCGGACTGTAAGCGATGGTGGTGTAAAGAAAAGTAAAGTTAGTTGCTAGTTTTTAGCAGTCCTCGGTCATGTAGGTTAGTCTTGACTTAATTTGTAACAATGCTGTGGCAGTTTAGCTACTTACTTGCGATTACGATACGAACGAACTCTTACTTACTTGTTACATATTTGATAAATTGTTGGAGTCTTATTAACTAACAAGCATACTGCAAACCAGTGCAAAAGTCAAACCAAACCACCTCCAAGTGAATTGACTATCAACTTTTGCATGCACTCCACACAAAAAAATAATATAACTTTTTTTCCTCTTCAATTTATACTTCCATATGTATCAGGGATTTTATTCGAGTAGCTTATCCTTATGGTCTGTAATTTAGTCGCTCATCTAGTTAGCCTAAAGTTAGACGAAGTTTTTAATGTACCTAGGTAACTGTTTCTCAAGTTCGTGATATTTCTTCATGAAAGACTGAGATTGAAACTTCTTATTCCATGTGGTTTCTAAATGCAGTTATCTCCACGACGAATATGAATTATTTCCCAAAAACGTTTTCATTCTTTTTATTGATCATGTATGACAGGGAATGCTATCCAGCCACTCAACCAACTGTGTATTGCTGCAGTTTCTTCTGTACTCTAAATCCGTTCAAATCAAATCAGCAAAACTCCAACTCTGTACAACTCAATCCTATCTAAAACGTTATAATTTTTATTATTTCCTACCTGTATAGTCCCGCTTTCAAGTATATTATTATTTCTCTTATTCTTTCGCAGGTACAGATTTACTTAAGGAGATGCCTCGCCTCGGTAGGCATGTAATCGTGCGTTCTTACTTATGCGTTTGCTTCAAGTAAGTAATATTATTTTTTCTTTCTGGTTTTTGAGCGTATAAGCTTCATGTAGATGTTTATGATTTTATTTAGGCTGCAGACTTTATATTGAATCATTAAATCAAATCAATTTTAAACAGATGATGCATCCAATGATCCAATCAATTTACCTCTCAGGTTTTTCAATAGAGAACGATTCCTAACTAACCAGGTTAGTTCGTACACCTAATTATGTAGATATGTACCTACATTGCATTGCAGTGTTGGTAGCCTTATGCCTGCATGCATTGATTGGATTCTACTTTATTAGCGGTAAGAGTTGTAATACATTACATTATTTATTAAATTCAAGTACATATAACAAAGCCTAATTTTTTCCAAACATTGGTTACAACTCGGTATTGAATTTAACTAGGTACCTCGATTAAGAAATAATTAAAACATTTGGGACTTGAGTTAGGTGTGATAGTCTGTTTGTTGACTTGGACTTGAATCATATGTATGTACATATTTACGCGTTTGTCAGTGCAATTTCAGTCAGGCTGATGGTAATTTCTGAGGTATTACAATGTTTGTGCTACCAACATTGTATGTAATGGTAAATATATGTGTTCTCTGTGGTAGAAAATTTAATTTGGCAATCTTTTATCACTATTGAAAAGCCTGTAGTAGAAGCTCACACGACCCGGTAGGCTCAAAACGAACCATGGAAGCAAGCAACAAATGCTGACAAATAGTTCATGAACAATTGACATGAAAGTGGGCACTGACTATAAGTCTTTTGTAAGGTCTTGTCCTACAGTAGCAGCAATAATAGTAATTACAGTAAGTGTACTAATGATGAACTCCTAATTCCAAGAATTATTTTTTATTCTCATGAGAATGAGGATACATTCATTAGTTCACAGCAGAAGTACACAGCCACACAGGAGGTTTCATATTAGGAGAAAACATTATTACATATTAAATTAATGTCATCACATGAAATAAAACTACTGAATGTGTAGCAAATTCCTATGGAACCCTCTTTAAACGATCAGTAACACTTTTGAGGCTCTGTAGACTGAATGGCATATTTGGCATCTTTCGATTTTTGCCTACTCTCTAATTATCTTCCTCGTCATAATGTCTTTTGCGCTTCTACACAGATAAATTCATAAATTCACACATTTACCGTGCTAAATAATGTGTCTGCACATAGGTATGCTTCCGTTCTGAGCTCACATGCAAATACAAACATAAGATCCCATGACGTGACATTAAATGAAATGAGACGCTGTATGAAACATATTATAGAGCCTCCTAACACAGAATCAAAATCCCGGTCACATTTTCATCTAAGTACTAGCACACCAGCAACGTTAATAGGTACGCATGTTAAAATTTACCATGTGGGTTCTGTGAACGTCAAATTCGGAAGGGCTGAATTAACTGAAATGAAATGAGTGTCGGAAGGTAGGGACTAGGGACAAGGTGTGAAGGTAAACAGAGAGTAATTGTAATTTTGTAAATTGTGATTGAGCAGCCGCATGAGTTCATTTTCCCAGAAAATCCACATTAGAACTCCTCCACGGAGTACACAAACAGCCATTCAGTTGTAGAGCATTGAATTTTAAATAGAATTCAGCTTGGGCTGAAGCTCATGATCAGTGAGCATCATTTCTCCTTGACAATAACAACAACGTCGACAACGACAGAAAAAAAACGGAATTTAAATGGATTATCATGTGTATCTGTGCTTCTGTGTGGAAATGTTACCTACCTATCTTAATTTGCAGGTGCATGCAACAACACTACGTAACAGCAACTACCGTAAGAATCGTCAGAAAAACAATAGACGAGAGATTCTTGTGAACGCTACTTATTAACGTTTACAAGTCAAGTCGAGTTGAGTCACCGTCTTTCTAATCTACAATTCTACACAAAATGTATCATCCATGGAGCCATGGAGTTATGTTTAAGGAAAAGTAAGTATTTAAGTACAGCAAAGGTGAAACAGTACAGTACCGTGCGGTGGATGCAGTAAGTAGATTAGGTACTTAAAAGTATGGTTAGCTTTCAGCTTTAGCTCCCACAGTAGTATTCTTTAAATTCTTCTTTTCTTATCTTCACCTTTCCCATCTTTGCTTCTTTGCTCACTCAAGTCTCAGATTGATTTCATGATGATTTTTTTCTATGTATTACGTTTATTCTAGATTGCACAACCAAGGAAACTATTGACTTTTGACCTCCACATAAGCCAAGTCTACAAAAATATCAGCAGTGCATTGTTGTAATAAACACTTGGCTGTGTTTTGTAGTGACAGAAGAACTTCTGTTTTAAGGATGAATTAAACGGTGGGGATTTGGAAAATAATTACTATCAATGTACGGATGGATAATAAACTTATGTAAGTAATTATAAGTAATATCTACGTGAAGCAAAAAATAAAGTTGCTTTGGTGTGCAGTGCAATTAAGCTATATGCCAATAGGTACCTAGTTGTATTAAGTAGTTTGCATTGAAATAGTGTTCTTCTCAAACTCATGCCAGCCTGTCTGTCTAGTCCCGCATTTATAACAACTGTCTTTTGATTCCTTCTGTGTATGTCTGTCTGCCTTGTCCAAGTTGTTCTAACTTAATTGAATTTTCCATGTTTGACGTTTGCCTTTGAGTTTGTTATTTTCTGTGTGCTTATGCTCAATTGCTGCATGTGTGTTGCGGAGTAAATTTGAAATAATTTGAAGGGAGCAGTGAGTAAGTAAGTGAGTGAGGATAGGAGTTGAAAGGTAGACGAGGGTACTATAGAAATGATATGATATGTACTATGAAGTTGGTTTGAGCTAACAGCTGGAAGCAATGACTTAAAGCGGAGCCAACAAGCCATCAGTCACTCACGATTGAGCGTTAACGATATCAACTAGGATGGGAAAAAAGTCCCGATTAATTACAAACACAAGAGTCTTTAGTCTACTCAATCCAATCCCATAGGAAACCAAACCAAACCAAACCGTCCAACGATCCAGCTAACTCCTCAACCAATTAGGTACATACTGCTCAAATGAAGCAGAACCACCGAAGGAAGTTAGATCATTGTTGTGATGCGTTTGTGTATATTACTCTGTGTGGAATGTGGAAGCATTGAAGAGATTACACAGACTTCTACCTCATCGTATGTATGTATGTACGAGTGTGTGTTTAGTCATGTCATGGTCCTGACAGACAATCTGAGTTTCAATAATCCACAACCAGCTTCCTTACCTACATAGATTGAGCTTTTTGACTTAGAAACTAACTTGAGGGAAATATCGGTGGGCAGAATGACTGAATTGAGCATGCATGAGTAGCCAGTCCACCGCATGTGAATTCATTACACTCAAGCAATTCCCAAATTATAATTTTATATCCTGTATGGCTTATTCCTCTAAATAGGGTTGGCTGTTATTGCTTAAGAAGAAGACTGAGGACGATCAGGTGATCATATCAAAATCAAAATCAAGACATATTTATCAAGAATGAGGGCTTGAAGTAATGACTGACGGTATTGAAACAATTTAATACTTGACAACAAGCAGAGCTTCTATGCATACTCAGGATTGCATTGTTGTTAAAAACTAAATAGTTAAATAGTTTTCTTGTCTACAACATCTCAACGAGGAATACCACCCACTTTGCATGGAAGCGGACAGCCTTTTCATCATCATCATCATCATCATCTTCGAATGCGTTCCTAATTGGTATTGTATCCTTTCCTATCTGACGCTACACATGCTCTTCTACGATATCTTTCGGTATGTCAGGATATGGTTTACTTCGCAGTGTGCACTCATCCTTGAGTATTTGGTAAAAAAGCTAATTCATTATAATGGTATGGATTCACACGAACAAGAAAATCTAACTAATGTGCAGTGGTAACAAGTTAAAGTGAGTAGCCGAAGCTTATCCATATCGATTTTCATATGGAAGATGATGCGATTAACTCAAAAATTCCATACTCTTTTTTTCTTACTCTTTATTTTAGTTTTTTGTGTGTATATAATCCTCACATAATTACTTGAGCTGTGGATGCGATTCCCTAAACGCGAAAATATAGAAACATGGAAAAATTGCCGACAGCTTCCAATACGGATGCCGGCGCTGATACCGAAAGATATCATAAAAGCGTTTTACTTGGAAACTTGAATCTTGTTAGAACTAATGAATTGGGCACATGCAATTATTAAGTTTTAAATTCCTACCGCCTACCAATATTACCTATCTGAATTTTTGATATTTTGTACATTTTCCTTGTTCAGGATTTAAATAATAACAAATTTAGTTTACAGTATTTGAATTTTGATCGTATCATCCTGAACGACAGGCCGACAAAGGATGAAGCAGTCCTTAGTTGACATCTATGTATTTCTTACTTTTATTATGAGTTCTTACTGTTGTAAAATCATTAAATATGCATACGAAGAACATACTTTTGTATTTAGGAAGTTTATGTATGTATATACTTACATACTACTTAAATGCATTCGCGTAGGTCCATTCAAGCAGCTTTGACACTGAACGTTGCGGTGTGTACTGCAAATTTACTTTATGATTCATCTTTATTGACGCTGTGATGTTTTATGCACATGTTTTATACACACCAGTCTCATGTTAGTTTTCTTGCTTTTACTTAAACCGTGCTCAACAAACATTCTTTGACCTAACAGACAAGACAATAGCAGTAGACAAAAAGTATCCACTTAATACATTCATGAACGTTATGAATGAATTGAAATCTTGATTCATGATCAGAATTATTTTATTTTGTGAGTTTAATAAGCAGTAAAAGCGCAGAGGAAAATGTTTTTAACACAGACAGGTACCACCAAAGTATCCGAGCAGTTTATCAGTCTCTGCTTGGTTTCATTGTTATTTAAGTTATCCAGTGTCTACTGTATGTATTGGTGAACTTTCTAGTATAGACTAAATTCGTTTTAGGGAGAATGAAAGAGTGCTTACATCTCGAGGTTCAGATTTTAATAAGAAGTTTGAGTAACTTTGGAATTTTTATTAGTCTAACCCATGCGGTGAAGTTAAGTGTTTTAACTCGATCGTTTACATATGATTCCTAATTCAATTTCCTAATTATGTGTGTTTTAGATTCATAGACCATCTGGTTCTACCTGTGGTGTGCTGTGTAGTGTGACGGATACTGGTGGTTTCTACGCTGGAATTTCTTTAAATTTCAAGGGAAGAACTCACAAAAGAATAATCACAACTTCGCAGACTCCAGAAAAAATGTGTGCAGTCTCAAAAATTAGTATTTTTAAAGCATATTTAGGAAGATAATCCTGTCTGCCCGACGTCATCTTTTTTGTTTGTTTAAACTGTTTAAAGTTTGTCAATCTCTCCAGCATACAATCATTGCACCACTCCACGCCCAGTTTAATGTGATTGCAGTAGGAAGCAAAGAGAAAAGAAGACTGTGATAGTGATAACTGTGATAGATGCCACGAGAACTATTAAAATAAATGTTGTTTGAGTGTAACGTAAGCGGACTAGTGAGGTGAAGCTCATCCATGGGTTATGCGTGCGGAGTAAGATACGGTAAAGTGATGTTTCAAAGATTCAAAGTAGAACCACAGAAGAAGACACAAGACCATTCCCTCTGACCACACAATAGGGAAGGAAAGGACAATGCAATGAAACAAACTATAAAAATATCAAACTAACAACGTCATCAAATCTCGACATTACTGTACTTTCTTCTTTTATACAAGCAGTTCATCACAATAAATACATGTATCGGCATGAGTATATACCCTACCTGTCTAGCCTGGTCATCGGGATGGAACTTACAGATCGTATTAAATACTTAAATAAAATAGTATCTTCGTTGCCTTACAATTAGCTTAAATGCACACACACCTGCGTGTAGCAGGAGTACTTGTGTGTATCTCTGGATTGTTTACATAACAATACCAAAATTGCAATCGGCATCTCGTCTTGTCTGCCTAATCATGCAAGGCCAAAACAGAGCCCAACAACAGTTTGGTTTTGGCTTTGGCTTTGACTTATTGGCGATATGACCACCTCAGATTGGATTTGTGAAGAAAAAAAATGTCCTCGGTATATTGTCCATATGTATGTTATGCTGAGAGAACGAACGATTATGGAAGGCGGCAAACCTTTTTGGTTCATTTATAAAGAACGGCAGATTTGAAAATAAAAAAAATATTGTGGATACTTTAAAAACCGCATGTAACTAACTCTCTGCTCAGTCTACTGTTCACTCTTCATATAAAGTCATTTGGTCACGATGTATTGAGCACAGAGACAGACGCACACTGTAAAATCAAAGGTAACGCTGACTTGCTTCCGTTGATGCTCAAAGTTGAAATGACTTATTCATATTTCTTTATTATTCATCCTGAGATTTCATGACTCAATGAAGGATGAGATGAAATATAACAGACGGAATCTTTATTTTTCCTCACAAAATCATATGAATAGAAACACTGCGTAGTACAATACAGAATGCAAGAAGGCATTATTATTGCAGGTGTATGTACTAGCAGCTTCAGGATGCAGGTAATTAATTTGAAGGAGACAAATTATCGTTGATCATTGCATAAATCTAAAAGAAATCGCAAGTCTGATTGAACATAATTGAATTAAATCCTCGGCTGATCAAGAATGATCAATGAGTTACTTTGGCAGACCATTCTACGTCATCAACCTAAATAAATCTAATGAAAGAGTGAACCCTGATGCTGTACTACCACCTGTACCATTACCTATGCACTCTTAATAGCTCCTCTGAAGGAAGCCATATCGTCAGTCATCTGGCAGTCGTAATTGCAATCGCAGTTGTAATCGTGAAGATCAATGCTCCTTGTGTGTGTATGTGTTTGTGTGGTGAGCTTAGTTGCAACTGCACAATAAAAATAAATTCATGTATCTATCAATCCGTGCATGTTGTGTGCCTCTGTACTGCGTCTGGGCTCAAATTTATGTACCTAGGTAAGTGCATGGCTACATATTATACGTTGTCAAGGTCTTAAAAAAATTCTTTAGATTTTGTTTTTCGAAAGTTAAAGTAAGTATCTGTGTTTCTGAATCGTCCAGGTATATTAATCCTTGTTCAATCAAGCCTCCAGCTATGTTGCTATACCACAATTTCAACAGCCAGTAGTTGTTGAAATGTATACTGGTATGTATGTAGAATGGAGGCTCATATCCGATAATAAACATGTAATTTAACGTCGTAAAATAATTTTTTGCTCATGGATTCAAATCAAAATTAAAATCAAATCTCGTAAAGTTACATGTAGCTGCGGTTCGGATTTCCTGTTCTTTAAGCTGTGAGCCGGATGTGAATGTGTTTTACTTACGTATAATGTTCTTACTGACGAACACTGAAAGCGGCCGAAAGAAATAGTTGAAATATGTATCAGCTAATGAGTAAGTGTAGTAATTTTAATTCGGCTATAAATGTAATTTGGTAAAAGTAAAACCAAAAGCAAATCAAGGTAATGTCGTGCATAAAAATTTATTAAAAGATACATTAAAAGGTATATACAGATAAGCATCGACTCGCATTTCGTTGTTAAATGGAAGTGATTTTGTTTCAGTACGAAATAATGTATAGACTTTTTTCTGCAAAAGTCTTATTTTGTGAATAATTGTGTATACGGAGAGATAATTTGCGTAGTAGTAGCTTAAGAGAAGAATACCCAAGTTACATTTCATACAAAATTGTGGGACTTTGTAATTTTGAAAAGCAACTAAAAATAACCCACAAAAGTTTATCTACAGCTACGAATGTTCCTCTTTCCTCGGTGTCCTTTGAGTTTACTTACAATTAGTGTTAGTGTAAGTCTTTGAGCCAATTACCATTAGCGTTGTAGCATTGGTAGTGTGAGCAAATGGTTTATTTTCTTTCTTTCTCGAATTAGGCCAACACAGATTTCTCATTACCGTAGCTTTTCACTAAAAATCAACGTAAGTGTGTATCCATGTATGTGCAAAATAATTATGCACGCTTAGGCTTCGGAATACATTCAATACATGCCTCACACATTAACGTCGGTGTACGACTAGAGATTTTGAATTTAGGTAATTCGCTTAAGGCCTTGAAATGCCACTCAATAAATATTGATCAGAATTTTTCAAGTAAAAACCTTTACTATTAGCATAGCATATGGCAATAACGCTCTCAGAACAAAACAGAAAAATCAAGTTCATCAAAAGTTATCGCAAATGTCCATCTACTACGTCTATGCAGGTACGTTTGTCTATCTTCCTTTCCTTTCCTTCACATTAACCAACAGATCAGACAGACATTATTCCATTTTCCCATCCTAGCACCGTCGTACCCGTGGCTTGTAGCTATCCCCCACTAAACTTTGCTAAATTGATGCCTTAGCCTCAATAAGCAGTTTTTTATTTTCATTTTCCTGCCTCATTCTGTCATCTTATTTCATTTCGTCTGTCTCTATAGTTTCTCTGTGAAATCTGAAACTGACGATGAGTAAGAGTCTGACAATTCCTGATTAAAGGTACATACATATGCGTACGAGAAGAGAAAGAAAGGGAAGTCAAAGTCAAGGTACAATAAAGAAAAAACGGAGTTAAACGCCAACCTTCTGGACGTTAGGGCTCATGAGCATTGCAATTATTATACCACAGAAAAACTGCGAGTATATTTTTGCCTTTATAAATGTCTGCCTTTTTAAGAATACTTTTTAAATTACTAATCCCAAATCATTTAATTGCGAATGACGCAATATGGACTCTGTGTTTTTATATTTTAGTAATAAATTGCAGTAACAGTACCAGGCAATGGACGCAGGTGTTTCTGCCAAGCAAAGCAGTGAGTCTTTAAGACCAGAGCAGAGTGATAAAACTATTTAGTAATATATCGTAACGACAAAAGTAATTATGAAAGTTTCCGTACTTCTAAACGATGTCCGAAGAAAAAAAAATGTCCGTGTAATTTCATTGCGAATTCGAGAACGAGCAGTGTTCATTACATCAGTGTTCCTTCTATCCTTTGCTAATAAATCTTGATGATGGAGATTGGAAAGCATAAAACTGTATTATATTTTTCACTTTTCTATTATCAACGCCGTGTGCGTAAGATTAGGTATGAATAAGAATATGACTAGCCGTCAGAGAGCAATTTAAATTTTTAATTTTTTGTAAAATTTATCAATGTTTTTTTGTGCGCATCGCATATGTATAACTCCTGGTGGAATTTATATCGTTGGGTAGAAACTAATGCAAACGCAGTTAATCTATCATTATGCGTAAAATTATCCGTCCATGTAAAATGAAATTAAAATGAGAGGAATATTAATAAGGAATTAACTCGCATCGTAAAAATATTATGTGCCCTTCAATATAGTAGTAGTATTTTATTATTATCTTTCACTGTATAAATGTAGGTAGGTATTACCAATGAATTCTATATAGTACATAGGTACATATTATGATGTGATTACGTGGCTATCTAACGCTACTTTTATATCTTTTCTCATTTTCCTTGTCGTACTCATTCGCTGTCGTTGCTCAGTCCGGCACTCTCTTTCCCTACATCTACGACCCACGAAGATGAAACTGCATAATAATAATTGTGATTATAATTATCATGATAATTTTTACAGCATGAGCAGTGCAGTGGACGCAAGAGGAAGACTTTGGAGAAGACAGAAGAGCCGCTTCTTATCTTTACATGAAATCCGAGAGTCAAGTAATCAAGATTGTTATCCATTTGAGTAAAATTCACATGAGGGAAGAAAATGTATATTTTGTGTCAAAAGAAAAAGAAGGAAAAAGTAAAAAAGACTCCGATTATGATTATAAGTAATTAATTATGGGGGAAGGTGGAGTTGAAAGAAACAGAAGAGAGAATTATGACGAGAACTTGACTTGACAAGAGAGCTAACATTGGAAAAGCATTTTGGAATGGAAAAATGGAAATAATGCTAAAAGAATTCCTACAAGGAAATAAAAATTCTACGTTGACAGTTACGATACGATTACGATTACGACGTGCTATCAAACCAACCAGCCAACCAACCCACACGGACCGACCATCTCACATCTCTCGAGTCAAAGTCTCTCATCAGATCAACGCTAACGTCAACGTAGTACGCAGTCCGTCTGTAACGGAACGATTTACATCGCAAATCACAGTCGTAAGATATGCAAATATTATTTCATACATTACACTACCAGATATCTGATACAACTGGACTGCAGAGAGTCCGGTGATGTAGTGGCGATCTCAATTATTACTGTTGTTGCAATTACAATGCTATGTGCTCCTCTGTACATTTTATACTCGACTTGTCTTTACAGATCGTAGAGCTTTAGGTTATCTGTAGCCTGGCAAGGTATACACCAGATCGAATTTCATTGACTTTTTACGTTAGTACTCTATCAGTCTCAGCTTTCATACCTGTTTCACTTTATTTTTCAATATCAAACCAAAAAACTCTGCCAGACAAACCAAACTAACCAAACCAAACCATCCAAACTAACCCAAACCAAAAATCCCGTGATTTTTACTTATATGGTGAAGTTTTTATTTGTACGAAACGTCAAAAAAAAAACTGGGATATAAATTAGACTGTAGAATCCTGCAGAACTTGTTATTCTTTTTCTCATTTTCTTTCACATCTTCTCTTTTGACTTGGGCTGACTGAGCTTTGCTTGGCATATGGCTTTGATTTTATTTCCCTCTGGATGTGGTTGTGGCTGTAGATGAGGTCTGAACGGATCACTTTCAAGGTAAAAGTAAAAAGCCAAATAGACGTGTGTAAAAATATCCACGACTCGTAACAGTACAATTTTGAACGTTCTGTACATTTTAGTGTATAATTATGTGTGGCTCTCTCTCTCTCTACCTATCCAGTATTCTGGTCCTTTTGATTGTGACCCTCATTGACTTGTTGACTGTTAACGGTTTGACTCAAATAATTCTTGGAAGCACAAATAGTAGTAGAAATTATTTAATATTATGTATTGGCCTAAAAATATGCTTTCATCAAACTCATCATCAACTGACTAGTAACTTGTATGACGTAAAAAGTAGCAAAATACTCAAAGTGCTTTATTATAGTATACAGTACTAGAAATAATAATTATGACTGACATTCTGACATAGTTATTTTAGTCATTGATTATGTAGATGTATCCAATCAACCCTTCATCAGACCCAGCCAAGTCATTAGGCCAGTCGTAAATTAATAAATAAGCAAATCATAATCCAAGGAATAAGAGGTGTATTGGTTCTAGCTTAGAGCGTATTGTGCTTGTTTCATACTTTATCACGGCATAAAATCAGAAATCTCAGGTGTAATTGTAGGTAGACAAGTCTTCAATTGGAATTCAATCAACCACAATTACATACATCTCATAGCGTGCATCATCTATAGGTGAACTTTCTGTGTATTATTCTGCACATACATATATTCAGTACACTATATGCTGGCCTAGCTCTCATTTGACGTATTTGCATTTCTTACCTCATTTATCCTACAATCATCGATTATCTGCACTGCTCTTTAGCGTAACTTCAAGCCCATACGTATGTATGTATATTTACATAGCAGGGTGACTGTGAAGGGAGTTGAAAGTCAGAGCAGATCGAAATGCACTTGCGTGTGTGTGTGCAGTAATTACAAGGTGCTGTGAGCATAACCAATATTATTTGTTCGCAGTTCTTGTACATCGATAAATTTCAGATATTCCTGTATCTTATGAATTACTCATCCCATCCCATCGTACTGGTATTTTATCTTGAGCTGATTGTAATTTCATCTCCAACTTGAACTGACCATGGTCAACATCTGTGTGCAAATCAGCAAATCTACACACATATTTTCGCAAAAAATAACGCAGAATTTAGATACTATGCCTATAGTCCAACCTGCACATTTAAAAATAAATAAACTCACGTTTCCTAATGGGACCAGATAGTGTAAGTACAATTCTAGATGGACCAAGTCTGACCTGACAAACTAGTCCTAAATTAAAGACGCATGTTGCTGTAGTGCCGCTGACTGTGTCTGTATCAGCCACGGGGTAATCTCGAAACACCAGTAGGCACCTGTACCATTGCACAGGTACACACTACAGATGTATCTAGGCATATTTAATGCGTTAAATAATGATTGCAAGATTGAAATTTGATGCTGTCCTGTTCCGACCCTGTAATTACAGAGACTCAAGACTATAATTTTAGACAATTTAGACAACTTAATTAATTTTATTTTAGCACAGTTTAATTTAATTTTAATACAAGGCACGATCCTCTTGGATTTTAATTGAATAGAAATGTATAATTAGCTGTATTATAAAAAGATTAAGGGAGTAATTTAGGACCAAACCATTGTATCATCAAAGTCAATGCATTGTGAGCCACTGTACTATTCACTGGAATGGTGGGCAAGGAATGAGCGAGTGTGGGACGAAATGAGGCAATGTGTTGATTTCACAGTTGTTTTATGATGACTTAAAAGCTAGGAATCTGTTAGTAGTGAATGGTAAGTTAGGACCTACACCTTACATACTAATACTATGCTTGCTACTTAGCAAAGTAGCGTCCATTAGGAATTTGGACCTAGGATCGTTTTTCTATTGAAATTCACTCAGCTTTTGATTAAAACCAGAATAATTATGATTGCTATGATGAGATGAGACTTGGACTTGGAACCTGCAGTGTAATCTAATTAATGTTTCAACTTCCTCTTCAGGCGTACACACACAGAGTCAAATTCAACGTATATTTATGATTTCAATTTTCAGTGGAGTAGGGGATAGATATGAGTAATAGACGTCGACATAGTGACAAGTGTAATAAGTAATTACAGAGTATTTACGAAGTTCAAGTGAACCACGTACGTATGACGTGGTTCCTTTGTATGTATGTACATACCTAGTTGAGCTGAGATATCTCCTGTATAATTACTGAGGTTTCTTGTTATACTGTCCTATAGCCAGTGTACAAGTAACTTCTTGTTCCTTTGTTTTTCTTTTCATGAGTCAAAAGGGAGCCGATGCGATGGATGGGATGAGTTGAAATGCTAGCAAGGGAATTATCTGTCTTCAATTTAACTAGTAATGGTTTAATCTGTAAATGTATGGTGTATCAGGTGCCTCTGCCTACTCAGATATGCATAGAGATGATCGAGAAACACATATATGAATTAGATACACAGACCACCATTTCATTTACAATGATACAATCCGGTGAAATGAAATGATAACTCTGAGACGTGTATTTAGTGTCAATCTTTTAAATCAAACCTTGTGATTATTGGGAAGAAAATATTTCAATCATGACACATTATAGTCGGCAAGCCAGTAATAATAAACTACACACTTAACTATACCTTAATTCTAGTTAACATAATAAACAGTGTAGAGTACCTACTTTAGTAGAGGCACACTATATGTAGGTATATCATCGGATGCTTCCGCAGCTTCATAGCTTCGTTCCTAATTGTAAGTGTTAACATCTCTGAATGTGTGTATCTAAACGAATATATAATTAAGCTTGCCTATAGTATTCCTACAATCTACACAAGCATTTCATCTTCAATACATTTATGTTTCAATGGGAATCTCTAAGTCGGTCAGTCGGGAGGAAAGTTGTGAAGGCACGTAAAAAAAACTAGATAAGTGTACCTATACCTATACTGGCATACTGGCGAATTGGAAAATGCATGCAATAACTATTTATTTTATTGTATTGGCAGAGTGGGAATCGCTCAAGTATTCAAGTACAACGCAACGGGGAGAATAAGTGCAGGCACTAACGTCTAGTGCTTATTAATGAGTTATCCAAAATGAGATCTGTATGACTGAGTTAGATGGTGTGGGTCGATTGTCTGTAAATGTGACTTTAAACCTTACGACTTTTAGACTTTCGGTCCTCACATTCTGTTCATCATAGTATATACATACATACATATCTCGGTCAAAGAAGCAAATTATTGTATGTATGTTCTCTAGGCATTTTTACAGGCATAGTAGATCCGATGCAAAAACATGACTCCTTGTCAATTTTTAAAATAATATTATTACATAGAAGGTTTTGCAGCCCTTCAAAATTCCTTGATGTAACAATACAAGTAAATTGGACATTCTAACTAGTAGGTAAGCCAATTCATAAACGTGTAAATAAAAGTAATTTCACAGCTTTTTTAAAGACCAATTTAGACGTGCGCGTCAGTTTGCTGTTCGGAAATATTAGATTACCATCACTTTGATTCCTAAGACACGATATGGACTTGTAAAACAATATTGTGATTTTCCCACTTACTGGTAAGTATAGTGTCATGCTATGTCCATCGTTCACATGAAATCCATCCCGCAAATTTACGAGTAATAATACTGCCAGCCCATACCATCACTGACACCGACGAACATGACACCAACAGCAAAGGTAAAATATCCATAAATTATTATCTATTCTCTTAATTTTTTCAGTATGTGTGTGTGTGTATTGGCATGACATGCCATGGCATCCCCTGTAATATTTTCTACCGCAAAAGAGTAAAATGAAGTGAGAGAAAAAACCTTCCGACGCAAGTAATTACTAAATTGTACATACATACTGTGTAAGTACCGAACTTCTGTAGTTGGTATTTGCAGGAATTGCTTTGAGATGTTGTACAGAAAGCTCGTAAGTGCCATAATTACTCTTATACCAGGCCAAACGAACCATAAGGCATCTTGTGAATAGTTATAATGATTTGTAGACGGACAGTAGACTTGTTCTTTACACTTGTTAATATGTGTGTGACACTTTTTCAAAAATATTTAATTTAATTTTATAGCTACAAGAATTTGGATGAGGAAAGACAAGTCAAAGGTGAACTAGTGGTGTCGCTCCCAAAGTCCCAATGCTTTAGTATTCAACTAGCGTTACGTTGGCCCGTTTGTCCGCTGTACATATGTGCTGATCTCATGGAAATTAAATGAGCGTAAAGCCATTGTTTTAAATTAATTACAAAAATCAAGTGTAGACAGTAGTATGAGTAGCAGCCTCCTTATATATTATGTATAATTAATGCTTCCACACATACACAGTTACAGATACATAAAACGACCTGTACATATATTTTAAAATATATTCCCTGACGTACAACTGGCTCACTGTGATTACATCTTCAATTTTAATTTAATTCAATTTACTTTTCTATCTAATCAGCTCTCGTTGAATTAATTACTTCCCCGCAAGGGGACATATAGCCAACCACTACACTCAGGTGAGTACCTCCGTAGCAATAATGAAATATTAAATTCCTTCCAATCCCACAGTTGAGGGCAGTACAAGGCAAAGCCAGTAGCTTCTAAACTGATTAAGTTTGCACTGCATAGTAATTTGCCGTACTTACTATAGTAGTAGCCCGGGGAGAGAGAAGACCCGACTGGGACTGCTGGCATGGCACTGGCATTTCATTGAATTCCAAATTACTGACGGAAAGTTAGTCGTACGTACCTTTGAATCTATAGTGCATGTATTAAGCTTGTAGAATGTTATTTGTTGGCTTTATGATGAGCAGCACTTATGCACTTGATAGGCACTTGTACTGGTTTTCATTTTGAGTTTGATTCAAAGTATTTGTACGTATGTGTCTGAGTTTTATAGTGTTTGAGATGTAGACTAGGCCTAGTTGAAGATACAGATACAGGCATGGGCATAGCAGATACATACCTACGTACATATTATAATAAAAGGAGTGGACCAGGAGGATGTTTGTATGAAGACAGGAGCAGTGAAGATGTCCTGTGCACGTATACATATCTATATAGCTATAGGGCTATGCGTCTATCCACCTGACAATCCCCTGGGATGAGATCAACTCATCGTAATCATAATTGTATTATATGTACCAGGCATGCTGTGTACACAAATTAACAATGACCAACAATTTAATCGCTCGTGCATCATTAATCATTACTTGTGGTCTGTTCTGTGTCTCTGACGAGTCTGTGTGTGTGTGTGTGTGTGCACTCTCCGCAAGGGAAGGACATTAGCGGATTTGTAATTTAAATGGAATTAGGTTGAGCGAGATCAATTTTTAATGGACCTCATAAAGCAACAATCAACAGGAATTTCAACAGTACAAAACCAAACCAACCCAACTAACACGTACTTACAGAGACACAGACTGGACTACTGATAGAAAAAAATACTAGCTAACGCCTCGCGCTCTTCACTTTATGTCTTAAATGTGAAAATGTGCCCAGGGATTTTGTGGATTTTGCGTGCCGCAACTCCAGCTTTACTACCTTTTCATGATCATTCCAGTTAGGATGAGTCAAGAAGGCCAAAAAATTCAAGAGTGCACCAGGCAGTAGTAGTGCAGTAGTATTGACGTCAGAAGTTGGGAGACAAACGATAAGTCAAAAGATTTTTATGGCGAATCTTCTACTTACAGACCCGAGACAGAAGGCACGGAAAAACTTGCGAGAAAAAAAACACGAATAGAGTGGACATTTCATTACCGTCACCGTCCTAAATGCCATATTCTAAGAAACACAGAGTAAGAAGAACAAGAAGCATATTCGTCTGCTTTCTCACTGCACTGGCATGAAGATGAAGTTCAAATTCACTATGTATATACATATATTAGGATCCAACGTCTGCCTACCTATCATCGGCACCCACACCACCACCGACCTTCATATTTTAACACTACTGCCAAAGATTTTTACAACTTTGTGCATAATTTTTACGACTACACACGTTCCCTTCAAATCGATAGTTAATCCAGAAAAAAAAACCCGAAGCTCACAGCCCAATGCAATTCATGCCACAAAGACAAAATATAGGAGCACAGTATAGCGGATCTTATGTTTTGCATAATGCAGTAAAAGTTAGTCACCTACATACATACATCGGTATACTCATATAATGTCTACATTGCATTGCCCAGCACACTGCTCCGCAGTCATTAAAAGTACAAAAAAATGTCAAGTCTGTGTGTAGAACTGTGAGGTGTTGATAATAAAGGCAAACGGAGTCCCTGTCTATTCCCCTCTGTTTTTCCTTCAATTCATCCCAAAAGTGACTGTAAACTCTTGAGATATTCCGTAGCTTTGCTACCTCGGCATTACACCTGCCTTCCCATGCATATTATCACATGTAAGCAGACTTGTATGTACAGTGGCTACATATTTTCTTGTTCCTGGTCTGGTACTATAGTGGGCTGGTGTGGTGTGGTATGGCATTTGGAAAAAAAACAAAATTTCTCCCGTTGTACTCCAACAATTTACATAAATTCCCCATTTCAGAAGAACATGAAAAATAAACTGTCACAATAACCGCAAGGCTTCAAAAGGTCGTTTGAGACTCTGATGAGAGAGAGAGAGAGAAAAAGTCATAAAATCCCGATGGCATCAGTTTCTCGCAATGTCGCAATCCACTCGCAATCACAAAACAATCGTCATCATTTCCTTTTTACAGCTGGACGGACCCAATTACACATTGCCCCGTCCGCCTATGTCCTCCTAAGTCATGTCATAACGTGGTGCTCTTTGTGGTCGGGTATAGTGTCTATATAGCAGGAGCAGCAGTAGCTGACAAATAACAAATCTTCAATCAAGTCGTTCAATAAAAATATACATACAAGTATGTTCATCATTTTTGTAAACTGTACAAAAATCAATCTTGAAAAAAATTACACTGAATAGTACTAAATTGCCATTTGCCATTTGGTTTCTGCCGTAAATACGGAACTCTCAATAAAATAACACTGTACTATAACCTATGAGACTCACAGCCATTTAATTCAATACATGAAGAAGCACTCTACTGTGTCAAATACATACGACAAGAGCCCAGCACATGTACATAACCTCATTTAAATTTATGGCCAAAAACCCAACCAAGACCTATGAAAATTATTGATGAAAAGAAGAGAAAAAAAAACTCAAAAGCTGAAATTATGGATGATATATAAAAGGACTACTAGGAGTGCGATGGACGTAAAGATAAGAGGAAGAAGATGCAAGAACAGGTGTACGTACATACGTGGAAGGCTCAAGGTGGTCGCTTAGTAGATGCCATTCCGTATTTTACAGCCTTACTCAACAATCTACTAAACCCAAATTCAATATTTTTTTTGAACCAGTTTGTCTTATATTTGCTTTTTTTTCCACCTTGAGTAATTATATATTGATTTTATTCCTCCTTTTTCCCTATCGCCAATACACATCTTCTTATCCATCCATATCTACGTACATTTTTCAATCGGCACGTTTTTTTTTCTTCTTCTGATTTTGTAAATATTTTTCTCACTCATTGATTACTGATAATCCAGATAATAGAATAGTAATACAGTATCTCTACATTTAATCTTGGGCCTATCGTGTGGTTTTGCGAAGACAAATGTACCTATGCATGTTGTAGGTACATACGTAGGTAGTAAATATTAATGGCAAAGTAAAGTATGATCCTACATCCTCCCTTATTACAGTGTAAAATGGGATGTTTTGCAACTTTTCCAAGTAGGTAATTAAATAGGACGCTGTGCACAATTTGAGACAAAATTTAAATATGTAAGTCATCTTGGAAATTTCTACAAATATGTGAATTGGACTTTTAGCTCAACTTCAAACATTTATACATCTGACATTAATTATTTGGATGCACTCTAACTATGCAAATAAGATGGCATCAATAGCCTTTCAATAACTTTGAAAATTCTTCTCGTTTTCAAAAGCCTATAACTACCAATTGTTGCACCCTTCTACAAGCACAATTACAAATAACCTTTTTTTTAATATGTCACTGCCAAATTTCCTACGTTTAAAAAACATTGGATATACGTCGCTTTTCTTTTAAGAATTAAATTATGATGGATTTTCTTAAGTTTTTTCTAAAACGACAAAACCAGGAAGCTGGCCTCTACGTCCTAAGTACCTCAACAACATAATGGACGGAATTTAAAATCTTTCTCTCAATTTCTACAATTTTTGTATCACACTTTCATCGTCTTCAAATAAATAACAAAAGTCAAAACAAAGCCATAGGAAGTTCCTGAAGAGCCTTTTCTTAACTCTCTGTCTAGGATTACGATTCCTATTGCCAATTCAAAAACTTTAACTGTACACAAATTTCAGAGCTAAACAAAATCAAACTGCCACTGCGTGGAGGAGCATTGAATGAGGATATTGAACAAGGAAGGAAAAGGATGAGGGAATATTTATTTATTTGAAATTAGGCTAACAAATCATTGATGATGGTAGTGCTTCTATAAAATTAGCGTACCTACCCGTATGACTATAGACTTAGGTATAACTTGCCTTGTAATAAAATAAATACCTGCCTCAGCTCATAAATACTTTGTTGATACAAAAAAAAACACAAAACTCGAAGAGAACCATATATATACAGCCATCATATAGTGCCATATAATCATAATGTATACTTAATGGTAGAAGAACAAGGCTATAAAACGTAAAATGTATGCTGATGCGAGTGCTGAGAGACCTATTAGGACATTAGGATGTGTGAATTGAGCGTATGTATGAAGTCAGGATAGTTAACTGTATTAGGAATTATGATGAAATATAAAATGTATAAAATTGACAGACTCACCAACGAGAAAGATGGATAAAATAATAAAGATGACAGAATAACGTCCCAATGGCGTTGAGCCTCCTTTTCCAATCCCAATGACGGTCAGCCACCTTGACAGTGGCAATAGCGAAGTTTTCATTATCTTGGACATTGTAGGTATTTTTTGTTTTTTTTTACTGATTTTTATATATTTGTTGTGTTCAAGTCTGTCTGTCTGTCTATTGTATCAGTAGAATCAGTAGAATCTTCGCGCACTTACGTTGGCACAATTGACAAAAAATGTACACAGTTCAAAGATTTAAACCAAAAAGAAAAAATTCGTAAATTCAACTATTATGATACTGTGTTTATACACAAGCTTTAACTCTCGGTAATTATATATTATAGTTTATTGAGATGGGTACAGGAGCAGTTGCCCTGTGAAATTCAATTTAGAAGAACAACAATGAAAAAACAAAAGGACTGTCCACGCTCATCTGTTCAGCTCAAGAACGTCAGCAGTGAGCAGTTGGACTGAGACTGACTGAGTGAGCACAAGTTTTCCCGTTTCTTTCCTTCCTCCTGACTCGAAAGTTGAAAGGCGTCCTGTGTACTTTTTATCTTCCCTTTGTTTTGCCTGATGCTGTATGACTTGGCTACAGAGATTCTACCTCTGCCTGCTGTAGTAGAGTAACTTGACTTGATTTATTTTGATTTGAATTTGATACTTGTCGTAGTGGTGGTTGTATTGTTGTTGGGCGAACTCACAGTGCAGATGTGTGTGTATTATACTTTCCTTTGGATTTGATGGTGAAATGCAAATAATGTCAATAATTATGTATGTAAAGTTTCCCCTCCACTTTAATTGCTGGCTCTGGAATTTGGATTTCTTTTATGACAGCTTTTGGTTGTTTTCTGATCCTTCGAGACTCAATGGTCACTCGACACGGATTCTCCAAATCCAAATATAGTAATACAGAAGATGATAGGAATGAAGCCTACAAGTTATTACTTGCCTTACCTCCCGCTGCTGGATTTCTCTGTCGCTAATTTCTTGGGGTCCGGTCGGTCTGATCACCACTGATGGCTGATTTATCAAAATATCGACAAGGACTGAGCAAAAGGAGATGAATTGTCTTTTGTAGACTGTCCTGAAGTGGCAGTTGATATGGAACTAGGGAAGAGAGATGAAAATCACTTGTTGAACATGGAAGGAGATGATACTGGGTGATTAGAGGGCTCTCTGCCGTGGATGTCAGTGTCAATACTAATTGTGCAAAGTCTATCGGGTGAATGCCAATGCCAGGACCAATGACAGGTAGTTAGAGGGAATTTATATAGATTGGGACAGACAATGAGGCAGGCGGTGGTTGGTGGTGGTGGTGGTGATGGTGGTGGTGGTGGTAGTTGGTGGCTCGCTTAGTCTTGTCGTTGTGGTTGTCGTTGATGTCAAGATCAAATGAGTGGGGCAACAATGACCGTTCTTCTTGTTTGATAGAATAATTTATTCATGTTTTTTTTTCCTCTGTCAAGTGACAGACAAGAAGAAAAAGAGAGGGAGAGAGAAGAAGGCAAGAAACTTGAGCTGCTCGCAAGCCGACCGACAGTCAGTTTAATCTTTAATCGCCCAACGTCACCCAAGTTAATGACACTCCCTGTGTTGTGGTGGCTCTTCTGCTCTGCCCCAACAAGTATTTCCTTGGAATTTATTTTTATTTTTATCAGGAAAGAAAAAAAAATGTAATGAGCCCAAACAACTCCAGTACCGAGGATCACCTTTAGCCTTTAGGAAGCCACAAATCTACAGATTATTCAAATTATGAGAAAAGCTAATAATAATTGCCTTACAACTCAACTACCTCCTCAGCTGACTGACTTCAGCTTCTGAACCTAATTGCTAATAATTTCCTGGCGTTTATAAGGGAAGAACCTGCAATTGGTTCCACTATAATTTGAAGGCTACTTAGTATTGTATTTGATGGGAGGTATAGCTAGGATCAGGTGCTTGGCGAACGTTGCGGAAGAAAATGACGAGGAAGGCGAAAAAGTGTGGAAAACAAAGTACGAGGGAATGAGGAGTGGGTCAAAATCAAAATCAAAATCAAAAAAAAAAAAAGGAAGAAAGGCTGCCTGTCGAGGGAAATGAGCCTCAGTCGTCTTGTCTGAATTATTTATTCGTTTGGCAGTGGAAATGGGAAGAGGGACATGTAAAGGGTGGGAGAGTTGGTCGTGGTTACTTCTTCTTTTTCTTGGCTTTTTCGTCTTCGCTACAGTTCGTTAGTGTCTACAAGTCTTGAGCTCTACACCTATGTAGATACCATGTAGATACGGAGAGATGATACAGAGAGAGAGAGAGAGATGCTGAAGTCGTAAGTGCTTCAAGTGCAGATAGTGTCTCGTCTCGTGAGGCTCCTTCAGTGGTCTGAGTCGAAATGCAACTACATTTTAAATCCACGCAGTTCAAGTAACCAAATCATCTCTTCGTCTTCACCAGTTCACTCAAGGGTTACCTCCCTATATGTATGCTAGTCTATAGAGATACTATATAGCTATGTAGCTATACCCCTACCTCTAGATCCAGGTGAGCCGTATGTACATTACTACTGCATCTATGTATGTATGTAACTTCCACACTAACTAGTAAGGATAACACACCAGACTCAGTTGGCTGGTTGCTAGTTGCTCATCTCACTCATCTCCTATCATAGCTTCCCTAATTCACTCTATGCAGTCCATTAGTATGTGGAGTGTCAGCTAGGCTACATGCTAGCGGCTATATCTTTCGAATTAAATATAAGGTTTGATTATATTATGCTTTTTGCTTCATTTAGTTAAATGCAACTAAAGCAAATACATAGATTCTGTAGATTTTGCTAGTAAGTTCGACCTGGCTAGGGTGAGACTTGACTTGTACATAATCCGTCGCCTCCGTCCCAACAATTTACCCAACTAGCCCCTGTTTTCTATGAATATCTCCATTGTTTCACTTAAACATTTTAGTAGGCGGACATTCCGTGGAAACACGTCAAAACGAATTTTTAGGATAGTGCAAAATGTCTTGATTTCATGAAAGGTGCACAAATTACTATTAAGACGTCTCCAAAAGAGGCAAAATGTATATTTGCATACGCTATTTGGAATACGAGTAATAATATAAAATTTCGGATTTACTTGTTTGGAAACGAACAAAATCGCTCCGAAATAAATTTAATTTTGTGAAAAAAACGTACTTATTTTATTGTTTCTAATATCATACGAAGACTCGATGAATGTGTAATAAAACCGTTGGCTTCTCGTTAGCAAAGTGCTTGCTCAGACCGCTTAATAACTTCCAGTGTACGTAAATGTGAAGGATTTTGTGGCGCAGTTGTTGCCCATGTTATGCTACAGATATTTTTGTAAAATCTGCATTTGCCTTTCCAAACCACGTAACTGTCCTTAATGACATTCATGGTGTTTTATGGAGTTTTTATGAGAACGGGATGACTGTCGCCATCCAATATATGGTGCACTGTCTGTGATACAAAGGTGAAACTACATATAGGTATGTTAATGGCTGAGGCTATATGGCTATAAGCTAAGTCTATCAGAGGATGATAAGGGAAAAGGTAGTTGGACTGCTGGTCAAAGTCAACGTTAAAAGGAAAGTCAGTTCTCCATAATTGAGGGTGGACAAATGGTGCACAAAGTAAAATCAAATTACATAAATTTGACGGTATAATTAACGGCTAATTTGGACACGGACAGACGGCGGACCGTGCCGCCATGCGTCTAGTCGTGCAGTGCCCACGAATGCAATGCACTCAACGGGGTTCAATAATTCAAATAATTCATACTGATTTTTTTTCTCCCTACTTCCATTAAAAGAAGCAAGTTTGAAATCATTGAAATCATTGATCTGATACAACAGAGAAGGTGTAACATTACATAGATTATATGGCTTTGGGGTTGATTTTGTTTTTGTTACATTACTACAGACATCATACGGGCAGGGCTAGGGCTCTGCCTAACTCCCGACTTAATTGATTTATGATATTTCAATACACCAGTCTGGTCTCATAAATTATTTACTCACGATCCTGCACGCTTTGGACGAATAAATAATATAATATAAGGTTTTGCCAGGATTCATCAAAGTTATGTACATCCTGGGCTGAAGAAGCAAAAGCACAGTCATTTTTCAAAAGTATAAAGTAAAGTAATTCCCTTTAAGAAATTTTGTCATTTTTTAAAAGCTTGAAATTGTGTCCGCTGCTTTTCAAAAATGGCTGGAAGTTTGTTCTTCTTGCTTTCATTAAAAAATTGGCAAATTTTTCTTGTATGTATGTAGGCTGACCCCTTTAGCCTGCCTTCATCTCAGTTAGTACAGATGTAACTTAGAGACTGGGCAGACTTTTGCTTCTTCAGTAATAATTCGATGAATTTCTACATTATACAGCACACAGCTGTACTGACATAATTATGTACAAGTATTATAGAAGCGGGAGCCAGGCAAGTAGCCAGAGATGTGAAAGACATTGGGATTTTACAGAAGGTTTCTCGCCTCCACGTCCAAGTCCATATATCGAGATCACCTTTCAACTTTAACTTTACAGCATAATCTACTGTAAGACAAGAGAGCATTGCAAATCATATTATAATAATAATTCATAATTTTCTACACAATTTAAGACACAAAAAAAAGAATGTGCAGGATTTTACCTTCTTCTTTTGAGTCTTTGAGGCAATGATGGCGTGATATGCACAATTCCCGTAAAATTACACACATTTCTAAAAAGCCATGTAATAATCCCAACCTATAAGATTGTATAATGCATATACGACGATACTCTTCTACTTTATGGTTATACGATCCCTTATTTATTACCAACTTATTGTCTAACGTACCTATGCTATATCAATATTTCAATAAGTACAAATCTACAGGGATCTTGCAGATACATACCTACTACAGTTGCTGTTTGAGCTGAAATCTAATTTTCAAACTAGACCCAATAATATGTAGGTGCATCATTTTGCTTATAGATGGGGGAAGATTTTTTCTATCCTCATTTTTGAATGCTCCCTAAGCATCTGAAAATGCTCAGTAGATTAATTCAGACTGAACGGCGATGCATCATCATGTAAGTAGGTACATACATAATATGTGTATAGCTATTGCATTTATTAAGATTTACAGGAATAAAAATATATATAAAAAAAAGAGGAGAATCTCCGTCTGGTTCTCGTCTAACATGATTTTGTGTCTCGTGTCTACTCCGATCTTCTCTGTCCGTGTTGACTTGCCATGTACATACATCCCTTACAGATCCAACAAGAAAAGTAAAATATTTGGGTGCAATATTTTGGTGTAATTTCCTCTTCGGCATTCGTGATATATGAGATTAATGGAGGAAATAATCATCATGATAATGATAAGGATGATGATGATGATGATGATGGTGATGGTGATGATGATGATGATATGTGTGGGAGATGGGTAGGTACATACATATGTACACGTTGCTGGGATGGAGATGGGTATTTGTATACATACATATGTATAGACTCTGAATGCCCACGTCGACTCCAAGTACGACACGAGATGTTGGATTTAGAATGAATTGGATTGGGATGGATTTGAATGTGCCATTAGTTTAATATGATAATAGAAAATGAGCCTTTTTGCTAACAAGTGTGTGATTTGCCGTGACGAGATACCGGTAGCTCCTATATTTTCCTAGTTTTAAATCTCCACTTGTATTCCCTACATATATGCATAGGTACTATGTATTTTGCACACACTATTTTTTTCTTCTCTCTCGACTCCGCATCTCTCTGTGAATAAAGCAAGAAATAGTCACACTCTAATTTCAATTGTTCCTCATTTACTCTCAAAGATACACACACTCACTCATCTACATAAGAACATACCCTGCAGACTGCAGATGAGTCTCTCTCTCTCTGTCTTACAGAATCTCTGTACGTTTGTTGTTGTTGTGTTCTCACTAGCTCAGTTGCTCAGTCAGTCAGTTGTTACCTGTCAGCTGTCCTTCTCCTGGCGTTTATCCCAATCAGACTCAGTTCTATATAGATTCAAGTCTAAAAGTCTCTCTCTCTCTCCGTACAAATGTACAAATCCCCTACAAATACTGACGCTGTCCCAAATAGGCCGACAATTTATTCCATGTGTGTGATTAGCATTAAAAGTAAAAGACACGAATTTACGATGGCAGGCAGGCAGGCAGGCCAGCCAATACCATGCAGATCAAATCAGCACTTAGGATTACAAACTTGCATCCCTATGCGCAACTACATACGTACGTACCCTCTCTGTAGAAACAACGGAATAATTACTGAAAAATTGAGGTAATGCAATGGAAAATGGCGAGAAGCTGTAGAAGCAAAGCAAATGAGAGAAAAAAAATAAGGTAAGGCAAAGTAATGGAACGGAAATGAAGAAACTTTTGTCAGTCTTTGAATGTCTAGGTTTCTGTTTTAGGTGGATAATATGTTACACATACATTGGGTACCTCCTTTGGGTAAATGTATCTCTGACTCGACTTATGTACGTGAGACAGTTGACTGTGGACGGGAATATAAGAAGATGCTTTTCTTTAGCGTCATTACAACACTACTACTACTACTGTAAGGCTAAGAACCACACAGCAAAGGAGCCACGGAAACATTTATAGATCCCGTAAGCTTCATTTATGTACCTGTGAGATGACATACTGCTCTTGACTTGTCTCTGTGCATCTTCTGTTCAAGGAACAGAGTCACGTGAACTATTGGATTTAACAACTTCCATGGATATCCATATAGGTATGCATTTTACATTGCAAGATCTCATCTTCTTTTAAGTTTATCTTTCACATAGACATAGACAGAGCAGACAGAGCAGAGGTATGTATAGACAGATCTGTACAGTTTTTACAGGTATACGTCAACTTTGTGACTCCAATTGTGTACCTAGGTATATAAGATAATAATAATTTTGTGAAAAATTTTGAACATTTTTTTTCGTCACCCAGCGTATTTTTTTTATAGCAACATTAATTTTTCCATTAATTTAATTTGTGTAGAATGCTCATGCAATTCTAATTCTGACGCATCATTTAAATATGGGTTATCTCTATAATTATTATATCACCTGCATCTCTCATGACTAGCAGATGACTCATACTCCCTCCACCGAAGCTACACAAGACAATGCCGGAGTGGCCAGTAACAATGACGGGAACAAAAATAATTCTAAAATCATTCCATTTAATGTTGTTCTCACTATGTACGTACATGAAAGTTACCTATACAAGTGGAGTAGTACTTCCCCTTTAACAATGGTTTTTTTGCGATTCGAATTAAAAGGTTTTTATTTGTAATAATTAGTATTACTGCATACAATTTATTAATTATTGTTGCTTACCTATTTGTGTTTGAATTACAAAATTTTCCACCCTTTTCTTATGTTCATACTAGAACTGAAAATTAAATCCATAGATTATTCTCCTTAGTGTTTTAGACTGAAGTACCTGTACGGAATACGGCTATAAAAGCGAAGTAGGATTGATCTGATCTTTGTACTGTCCTCATTGGCTGTCTTTACTTTATTCGTGTAAACGCATACAAAAGTTTTGTTTCAGGTTCCTCAAGCATTTTGTCAACAGGGAAGGCAGCAGATAGAGAAGATCTCTTTGTACCTTTTTGTACACACATCCCACGCACTCTTGATATCGCAGAACGCAGAACAAGTGTCTTCCCATATTTGCTCTGTTTTATTTCATTGACTGGTGACAGGAGTGTGTGATACGGTAATCTATATTACGGATTCTCCCACTACTGCACTCTTGTCTGCATATATAGCCACTGGATTGGAACATAAAATAGGAAAATAGTGTCAATAATGAAGTAACAAATTGAAAACGAGGGTCTAATGGGGCACTTGATGGGCATAAGAAAAATTTATATTATGAATATGAATATCATTAAATGTATCGTTAGATTTTCGAGCTGATTTTGGTTTGGTACTAATAATGTATGATTGGGAATGTACAATAGGTACACACACTACACAAGTCTGCCAAGTCTAACAAAAGGAGGTGCGGGGCCTTTATTTGGTATTGGCAAAGTTGTCTATAAGTTTGCAGCGCATCTTCTTCAACTACTATTACTAAAGATAGGCATGTATCTGTGCAGATGAGAGATGCTTCGAGATAGAATGCGTATCCTTATCCAATTCGGAACACGGATTTCATGGACGTTGTCATGAGTTTCTGTAATTTATATAGATATTCTGTATGAATCTGTTGTGTTTCTGTTATTGGGATGCTACATAATGAATAGATGGGCATGGGCATCTGTCTGTTGACTGTACGGAGTACAGAGAGGTATGGTTAGTCATCCGAGAGGGTGTTGTGTTTTTTTGTAAAATGAGTTCTTTGATTTTTGACCGTGAACTTGGAGGGAACCCACCTCAAATCTTAAATCTCTTAAATGTTCATAGCATTCGCATTCAGCATTCAACCTTATATATATATTTAAAATGGAAAAATTTACATCCTGGCCTGGTCTGTCTGGCAGTAAGTATGACTTTTAAGACGGGTCGTTCCTTCATAGAAATCACAGGGCTGTACGGTATTATAGTAGACTTTTGGGGTTATATATACTTTTGTAGTAGTAGATGGCCAAAATGCAGATGACGTAAAGGTTGGTCTCTTCTTCATCTCCTTACGCGTGATATGGCTCAAGATTTGCTTTTATTTTCACGCTTTTTCACAATGCAAAGACAAAAAACAGATGCCACACCTTCTACGTCCCTATACTTCTACTTCTACTACTGATACAGATACGTTTTGAGATGTGATCTTAAATACTCCCCATCAAAGTTAGTTATGTACATATATTTAGACGGGAGTCATGCATTTTGCCTTTGCTATTGTCACACCATCACACACCTCAGATGCAAAAGGGGAAGCATCCCGTAAATAGTAAATACCCATACAGATATACATATAGCGTGCAGAATTTTCCATATTTCTACGTTAGGTCTGGGTGCTAACGATATTCTAAAAAAAATAAATAAATCAAGGTTGACTTTTACCCAGTAATAGCTATGGCTTTTATTTCTTTGTTTTTAGTATGTATATTTTTATGCGTCATTTGATAGCAACTAGCCACCGTTATTTACAGATACAGACCAATTTTGAATTGAGGTGCAAAATTTACTACCTGCTTCATTTGCATCTTGTGAGTTTTCTAGTTCTAACTTTTCGTGGCTGAGAAACGTAACGCTTCAGGACCGATTTGGTTTACTCAAGGATCCAAGTAGATGCTGAACGGCTCCCTCCTAGGTAATTAATTAATAATTAAATAGAAACATGAACCGCACCGTTACTTAAGAGAGTGCTCGCCCATACAGGACCTTCCCATTATCCACAGACAAGTACATACTTTTTTTTGATATTTTTCCCTTATCCAGAATCTTTGGGAAGTTGGAACCAAACGAAAAAAGGTGTCAAATCACAGGAAAAAGGAATGAGTGACAGACCCAATGACCCTCAAAACCAGTCCAGTATATAATGCAGAAGCTGATGGGCCTCCCGTCGGGTCATCTGAAAAGTAAACTGGGACGTATCAAAACAATTCGAAAAGCTGTAAAGTATAATAAATTACCGCTTTGCATAGAGTAAAGTGCCAAAATGTCACATTTTTCACCTTTTTAAAAAAAATACCTACCTATAAGTATATAGGACAGACCTTTGCAACTTTAAAAAATATTTAAAGTAGGCACACAATAAGCCTCTTTAAGCAAAATTGGGTCAATTTTGCTTTCAAAAGCCATTGGGGAAAAATCAGTTTGCTTCTACAGTCACGATGTGGTACTTATATAGGTACTTATAGTGGGTCTACAGCCGTGATAGCTACATACATACATAGATAGTTGTTACCTATGTTCGTCTTTGGTTTTTGCCAGGAGATTTGAGTCCAAGATGAGTTTCCCATTATGGAAAAATACTGTCATAGCTGTTGGTGATGCTTTGCCATGTTTTCCGCATTGGAATGAAATATGTGGGCTATATGGCTATTGGCTGTGGTTTTTGTTTTTGAAAATCATTTATTTTCTAGAGTGACACGCATTGACTCTCAATCTCTGAACTCTGATTGCGAATGTGCTATGGTGATTGTGATTTTAAAGTAGATATTTTGTTCCCTTCAGTAATATCCCTCATTTGTGTATTCGCTTATTGGAATGGGCACTATATATATATATATGTACGTATGTACATACTTTAATTGATTACTTTGCTTCTGCCATTGTTTCCATTATTGCCTCTTGTCATTCCCTTGGAAGTGATTGAGAGAAAAGGATAAATAAGGACGGCAAGAGGATCTAACACTACTGCCCCGTACATACAAATCTACCCTCGTATCTCATTGGGTCAAAGTCAAAGTCAAAGTCAATAGCACACACAAGTCAATAGGAAGTTCATGGACGGGAATTTGGAATTCCAAGTCCAATTTGAATTCGAAGCCAATCCGTCAATCGTTTTCATTTCATCTTCACCTTTCATCTATCACACAAGTACAGGCAACACTCAAGCCAATTCGATTTTTAATACATACGGCAAAGCAACAGACGTAGTAGGTATACATATTATAATTCCTTTGTTCATGCTTCCTTTGCTTTCCATTTGCAATTTATTTGGTTCAACTTTCAAACTTGTATCAAAACCATTCCATTATTGTTATTGTTATATTATTGCGATTGTTTCTTTTACTATGTATTTGTAATTCGATTTTCTGAAGAAACTGAGAAAAAAAAATTAAAACTATATGCATGTACCTATATGGCTCAAATGGATCTATGTACGTAAGGTTTCCTGCGGATATCTACATTTTAAAATAAATCTAATAAAATGAAAACGACGCGTACCTACACGGAAAACATTCGCATCATTGCCAACAAAATTATATTATCTGACTTTCATCAGCACTGCGTCTTTGAGAAAAA